>PVKB01005835.1:0-82888 GCA_004027205.1 Ctenodactylus gundi
TGTTGATTACATTTAGATAGCAATGTGAAAATAAACCCCCACACAAACAAAAATCTGTTGCAAATGCCAGGGATAAAGAAAAAAATGATTTGAACACAAAATATTATATGCCAGCTCCTTGACATTTATTAGATCATGTTAGTATCCATTGAATTATTCTTTTTTTCTTAAAAAATGCAAAACATTGTTTGGAATGGAAACACACTTACCCACTCTTTAGCAAACTTTCAGAAGGATGATTAGAAACAGAAAAAAAAGGAACAGTTCAAATAAAAATTAGGACTAATGGACACACGAGAAAATAAAAAATCAAACAAGCCAACCAAAAAACTATCAAAACACAAAGAAATTAGCTATAGGGATGAGGTTTAATATTCTGGTTGGTGGCAAACAGAGTTACTGAGAATGAGCAGAGAGATGTGGGGTTGTTTGTAAACAGAAGGCCTGGAGAAAGTCCTAGGCAAGGGTGAGAAGTCATGTTACCTACGAAAATTTAGCTCAGTTTCCATATCTGTAAAAAACCAAAACATCACAGGTAAAAATCCAACCCAGGACCTAGAAGAGGGGAGAAGCCAGTTTAAATTTTAGAATAGGAATGTGTAAACCTTGGATAAAGATTTATAATTACAAATTTCAAATAGCCAGAAAGGAGGATTTTGAATGCTTTTACTGCAGAAACAAAAACAAAAACAAAAACAAAAAAAATACAAAACTGATGTGAGCATTGTACAATATATACACATATCAGGATATCACCTTGCACCTTATAAATATGCAGTGTTCAGGGCAAACTAAAACTTAAAAATATTCTGTTGGTCTGTTCTGTGACTATTTACAAAACAAGGAAACAATAAAACAGTGATCGAGACCTTGCCTGACATGAGGGCTCTCAGAACTTGCTTAAGGCCTTCCCTGACACTATGGCTCTCAGCACTAGAGTCCTTCCCTGATGCTTGGGTTCTCAGTGCTCTAGCCTTTTCCCGACAGTAGAGCTCTTCTTGGTTCATGGGTCTGTTTTGAAGATTTACCGAGTGTCTAACATGTGAAAAGCATTTTGTCAACTCTAATTACAAGTCAGGTATTACAAATTCACCAAGTAGTTGATGAGACAGAGAGAGAGAGACAGAGAGAGAGAGAGAGAGAGAGAGAGAGAGAGAGAGAGAGAGAGATGTTTATGACTTCACCAACCTTCTCATTTTAGTTGATTAGCAGAAAAAGAAACAAATACACACAGTATTACAGCAAACACATTTAGTCCTAATGAATCAGAACTCATGTTGCCGATACTGCTACATTCAAGAAAGGATTTATTCATAAGTGACGTAAACTTGAAGCTAGGTGCAAAAAAAAATATTTGCAGAATTCTATTGCAGAAACACAAAGAAAGATACCAGAGCACAAGTATTTAGGAATAGAGACAGGGATCTAGATTCATTTTTGGGTCTTGAGAGAAGTCCCAGAGTCACGCCCTTCTGCTCCCTCCTCGTGTGACTGCCTCACTCCACTGGGTTTGCTACAAATGAGTCATATTTATTAAACTAACCAAGAGATTAGACTAAATTGGAAAAGCCTGCTGACTGCAAAATAATACAATATGAAATATTAAATGAGGAGCTTCTGATCGAGCGAAGAAGAGCATCTTTGAGAACAGAAATGTTCTCCTGGAAACCTTGGCTGAAGCTGTAACTGCAGATGAGGGCGACTGTTCTCTACACACTGAGAAAGATGATGGGCCTTGGTCTGAGGAGGTAATGATGTCATCTGCTCTCCTTCAAGAGCAGACGTTCTCTTCTGGAGCTGGGGAACTCCTTTCCCTTGGAGACAGAAGGGCCACGGTGTGGCTTAAGGAGTCTCAGTGGTCTACCGGAACCTCTTTCACCCGCCAAGTTCCCATGCTAGCCGTGGCTGTCCTTGGCTCCAGGTAATCCCACTGTTTTCCCTTTCATGCGGTACAAATATGATCTCTGCTCTGCTGTTACTAGAGACATTTCCTTTCCCTCTCCCTACCCTACTTATAAAATAAAGCGTTTTGCTATGATTGTTCTGCCTCCTGCTTCCAAAGGAAACATAAGCATACAATTTCTATTTTATTTTCTCATCTCTAATAAATCTAGAACTATCACTGTTGAGCATATAGTATCAGAGTCACTCAGCCAAGTAATGAAATAATTGTTAGAAATATAGTTTAGAGACAGAAGTGGTAAGTGGCACTATCACCATTCCAGCACTACCATTATTACTAACTAGACAGGTTGTTACGTGGCTGTAAACACTTCTCTAAACTCCCCTAAACATCCATAAATTTCACTACTGTCTTTTTGGGGGAAGGTACTGAGAGTTGAATCCAAGGTTATAGCACTGAGATACATTAATCAAACAAAACGTGAGCTAAAACTCAATTTGGAGAAGATAGGATAATAATGATTCTGCTAATCAGATAACAAAAGGCTAAGTATCAAAGCAGCCCCCATTCCTCTTCAAGTCATTATAAAATACACAGATCCCTTTTGCCAGATTTTCCTGACATATCTGATTTATCTGCTTAACTTCTCTTCACTCTTTGCTCTTACTGGAGACATGTTCTGTTGCAGGCAGACACAAAGCCTCGTGCGTGGGTATATGTACCACTGGGACATTTTCAAATCACCTCCCCACTAGGCTAACCTGTCATAAAACTTGTACAGTCTATCTGCAACCTAACAGGGGTAAAAAGAGAGAGAGCTTTCCTATTCTCACATTTTCCTGTTCTCCCTGCTAGTCCTCTTGGGTTCACTTGACCTATATCTCTGAGTCACATCCTGGGGAAAGCTACGCCTAAGGAACTACTGATTTTCAAGGGCTTGGACAGTTTCTTGGGAGGGGAAGTTACTTTTGCTTTTGATGGGCTAAATTGCTGCAAATTCACAATTGCTACGTGAAAAACATTCCACTTGACTTCCTGTGCCGCACATTTTGCCTTGTCATGGAACAGATTGTGTGTATGTTGTCTTTCTGTTAAGACCATCTGACCTTGGAAATGAGACGAAAACACACTAGACCAAGTGAGAAACTATTTAATACACAATTTCCTCTCTATTGGTACTTCACAAATTTTAATGAAAAAATAAATATTTAAGATGGAAAAGTATGGTTAACAAATGTCTCAACAGCTGCCTTTAGATGAGACATTATCCCAGTGATGAAATTCAGGAAGTGATCTGAAAATTGGAGATTGCATCACCACACCAGTTTCTAGTCTAAAACAGGTTGAGGGAGGTGGGATCCAGGTGGTGGCAGTACTGGAATCTAGAACTAGCATAGGCACAATATCCAATACTAGCATAGCTTAATATCCAATACTCACAAGATACCTAAGAACCCTGAATTTTCATCTGTTCTCAGCCCAATTACAGGATGCTTCCAGTCACCCTTGGTCAATCCCATCGTTAACAAACCTGTCTTACTTTGGAGAAGCATATTCCTATTCTACAAAGTAAGAAAAGTCGAGGAGGAAGCATTTCCATATAACTTCCCATGGAAGTTCTGCTCAGGTCACGGTTACTGCGTTACACCACTCAAACGAAGGACAATCACGTCTGACTTTATTCTGATTGCTCTAAATCACCTGGCCATCTAAAATCAGAAAGAGGCTTCACTGCCCACAAGCTGGTCACTTAGGTGTTCCAGATTCAATTATACTATGGGGAAAATTCATGGGAGGTCTTTTTAAACATTGCTTTAAGAACACTGATATTGTTAGGACAGATCAGGACATTTACTAAGACTATTGTGTGTGTGTGTGTGTGTGAGTGTGTGTGTGTCTGTGTGTGTATTATTTTGGGAAAAAACAAGAAATGTGTATTAACCTCAGTTGTTTTAATTTTTAAAATATGAGTTCTATGGGAAAATTCCTATAGTTTTTTTATCTTACCAAAAAGAACAATGTCCAGAAAGGAAGGCTCGCTGCAAAATGTTACTATTTGGGCGAATCCAAGACAACTCTCTAATCTTATATCCAGAAGTTAGAAGACTTTCTCTACAGTTTTAACATGCCATATACTTCCCAATGGCTGTGTACTTCATGGCTATATTTTCCATTTGACAGATGGTGGCAGTAAGGTTACAAGGGTAAGTGACTTGCTTAAGGTCACATAGTTTGGTAGCTAAGAGGATGACATACAGGACATAGAGGTAAACCACTAGATCTTTTGTTTTTCTAGAAAACTAGACTCTAGGGATAAGCCAAGGCCATTCTACTTTAGTATGGGGGCAATTAGTGATAAAGGTGAGAAACAGGGTCCATCAATGATAAGAATCGACTCACTACTCCTCATCATGTTATCCCATTTATCCACCGGCATCTAGTTTGGTCTAAGGAGGTTCAAAGGTCTCCTGAGACCATATAGTATCTCTTTCCTACAGAGAATAAAGATGGTGTCGTAATTTTTTATAAGATTCTCAGGGGAGTTTGGATTACTCCCCATTCCCATTGCTCTCCACAAATCCCAAAATAAAAAAGCAAAAAGATCAGAGTGTTTGGTTTGTCTGGAAGGATTGCTTAGCCATCTGTCCAGGAGTGGAGGAGCTCCTAAAATAAGGCATAACTGGCCTGGAGAAGGATGTGACACGACTGAGAGCAGTGGAGGCCAGTCCACCATCCCCACCCGTCCCCACTCTGGAACTGTGTCGTTCTGCACAGCTCAGCCAAATGCCTACCTCAAAGAGAACTAGATAAACTGGACTTCATAAAACTTAAAAACTTGCCCTCCCTTTCTCCCTATCCATCTCTTTCCTCTCTGAAGAATACTATTAAGAAGTGAAAAGACAACCCACCAAATGGGAGAAAAGAGTCATAAGTTATGTATAAAAAGTCTAGCATCCAAGAAGACATGAAGAATTCCTGCAACTCAACAAAAAATATGCGAATAATCTGGCTTACATTTCGGGAGAGGATCTGAGCGGACATTGAAAAAAATGCACAGGAAAGAACATCAGACATCTCTGTCGATCAAAACCACAACGGACACAGTGTGGCTAAAAGTGGAGAAGGTGGGCTGCGTCACTTGTGGGAATGTAGGATGGTGTAGCCAATTTGGAAGAGTTTGGCAGATTTTCACAAAGTTACGTGTAGATTGAGCATGTGCCCCACCGATCACACTCCTCATATATATCCAACAAAACGGAAATCACGGGCCACATGAAAACTTGTGCAGGAATCTTTATAGGAGCACTAACTGTAACAGCAAAAAGTAGAATGAACTTACATGTTTATTATCTGGTGAGTAAACAAATATGGCATATCCATACAATGGAGTATTATTTGTTTATAAATAGAAAAATCAATAAATGCTACATGAGTGAATCTTGAAAACATTATGCTAAGTGAAAGAAGTCAGGCACATAAGCCCATATATTATATGATTCTATTTATATAAAATGTCCAGAACAGGAAAATTCTTAGAAACAGGCAAATCTATAGAAAGAAGACGGGTGATTATCTTGGGTGAGGGAGGGAGGAGAGTGACTATTAATAGGCACTTGGTTTCTGGGTTGATGAAAGTGTCCTAAAATTGTGGTGATGGCTGTATAAACTCTGTGAATATACTAAAGCTATTGAATATACACTTTAAAAAGATGCACTTTGTGGGGCTGTAAATGATATTTTAATTAAGTAAAAAGAAGTAACCGTAGCCCCAGGGAGAGAAAAATATTATTCTAGAAAATATAAATTTGAGAGATCTTTAGTGAATTTTGGGGATCTCTTAAAACAGGCTTTATAAAGTGGGCAATGTAAAATATAGGAGATTGCTTACAGTCCCCCAGAGAATCCTGGGTGGGCTGTGGCTGTGAAAGGTGCAGAGGTAGGAGGAACTCACTGGCCTTGGCAGAGGCCCCTTCTCCATCCTCCCCTTCCTCGTGATCCAGAACAGCTCCATTTTTATTTGTTTCACATGCTGGTTTTCTTCCTAATTTTCAAAGAACCAATTCTACGGTAAAAACAGGACAGAGGCTGAGGGCACAGCTCAATGGCAGAGCACCCACCTAGTATAAACAAGGTCCTGGGTTTGATTTCCGGCACCGAAAACCAAGACAAACAGAACAGAACAACAACAACAACAACAACAACAACAATGAAAAAAACAGGCCAGGTACAACAAGAATAGGGCTATCATTTTTACAGATGAGGAAACTGAGGCCCAAAGGGGTTGACTGACTTGGCCAACTTCGATTTGCTACAAAACCAGGCAAGAATCTAGGAGTCTGGGTACCTGACTCAAGCCTTCTCCAGGGAGCTACCTGAAGGACCTGGGTCCTTCTCCATAATCCCTTTTTGGACACTGAGCCTCCAGACCAGTGGTTCTCCAAGCGTGGTCCCTGGAGCAACTGGTAGCCCCAGAATCTCCAAAGAACTAGTCAGAAGTGGGAATTCCTACATTGCATGCAAGAGCTAGCAGAAATTCTTGGGGTACAATGCAAGGATCTGGGTGTTCAGCATCTCTGTGACCCACAGTGGAACCGAGAGCCACTGCTCTGGGTCATTCCTTTCTCTACAAGTGGAGTTGAGAAGAGAACTGAGTGCCACTGGATTTGACTGCAGTGCCTAGAACCTACTCTCTGGGGAAGGCTTGTCAGGAAAATCAGCCAGGAGCAGAAGCTAGCAGGGGGTGGCTGAGGAAGCGTGCTTGTGGGGGAAGCAAGGTTGGAGAAGATCTTGCCAGGAAGAGAATACCACCAACCCACATTTAAAAATGGAAGGTGCCGAAAGAGAAAATAAATAACGAACAAGGAGCAAATATAATTTAGTAAAAATTCTAAGCATGTAAGGCTGGTATCGAAAGATCTGATTTAGGAGCAATTTATGCCAATTGGCAACAACATAAGAGTTGCCAGAAATGTTTCTGAATTAATTCTAAATTGGTATATGAATATCTAGCTGGCTCTAGGCCATCGGAGAAAAATGATCATGATAGTCTTTAATCAAACCCAAGTTGCTGCTTCCTTCTCCTTTACATTTTAAATACTGCTTTGGAATTGGAAATCTAGCAAAGGACGGAACTTTCGGTCAGGAAAGATTCACAACGAATTCAGTCTATAGCAAATCAAAAGCTCACAATTCTTTGGCCATCCAGAACTTGCTGGCTGGGAACTGGGGAGCTGCAGGACATAACAAAGTGCATTCTGGAAGTTGTCAGTATGGGAAAAAGCCTCCCTGCAGTCCAGATGTTGCAGGTGATAAAATACTTCAACTGGGCACATGACTTACATTCTGGCAAACAGATCTGTCGGAGACACCAGCCTAATAAATAAGGTCATCAGACGTCATTTGGCTTAAAGAAACATTACGACCACCTCAACCCCAGCCAAGAATCACTTCAAGTGACTGGCACTCTCAGCAGCACATGCCTTAATTTTAATTGACAGATACCACACACTCATTCATGTCTTCACTCATAAATGTAGGGTATTTCTAGAACTAGCAGACTAGAGTAGTTGGAAAAAATTTGTCAAGTTTTCTTCTACATGATCAAGGGAGAGAAAAAAAAACAACTTTCTTTTTTCTATTTCTTTCTTTCTTTTTTTTCTTTTTTCTTTACCTCTTGGCCCATTTCCATGCTGCAAAGTTTTGTTGACTGAGCTTTGGCATCAACCATAACATTAAACATGGTGCATATTGACTGTGGGACTCGAAAATCTGTTGATCGACTGGTTTTTTGCAGCTTAACTTCAAATGCAATCCTGGTTCTATTAAAACAAAGTAGGAAAAGACCAATTCAGTGTTCAGATGGCAGCAGGTGGAGGAGACATTTTCAGAGAGGTCAGTGAAAAAGAAAATTAAAGGCTGTAATCAGTTTCATCAACAATGACTTCACATGTGTTCTCTTTTAAATAACTTCCCCCATCTAAGGAAGGCCTATTCACAGAGACAGCCACGCACACCCTTCCTTTCTCTGCAGTACATGGAACACCTGTAGCTCGGCGTATTCTGTCTGTACTTTACATGGTATGAAGAACTCTAATTGCAGGAGAATGAATGAATTAACAAAAACCCGATTATAGCATTATAGCATATGTAAGTTCGCTCACATTGGCAACTGCCTACCTCGACTCACTTCATTAAAAAAACAAAACACAAAAAAGCAGTTCTTAATCTTCAAAACCTCATGGTGGAAAAAATGTTAAATGACATTTATTGTTTTTTTTCTGGTTTTGAAAGAGATTGAAAGAAAAAAAGAACCTAGCAAATTTATCACAGTGCCTTAAAGATAAAAATAATAGATTTTGCTTGTTAAAGGATCATAAAAAGAAAATGTATTAAGCTGTTGAAACTAGCTACCTTTTGGGTAGGGGAGTAAAATCAGAAAGTATAGTCCTGGGGAACTTCAATTTCATTTTTCTCTTTGCTTTCAATGTCAATGTATTATTTTTTCAATGAGAATATATTATTTTTATACACAAAATATCACAGTATATTTAAGATACAACTATATTACATATATTCAATACACATAGGACATAGGTATAATATACAATTCAAGAATTATTTAATTCAGGAATAATATTAATTCAATTAATATTATTGGGTGGAGGAATCCCATTGTAACCTAATTCTGACATAGAACAAATTATGACACCAGCAATGTGCTAACTGCTCACAGGAAAACCTGTCCTGACATGGCCAGTTGGCAATACAGGTGTGAGCTTTGATCCTTGACATCAGCATGCAATGGGGCCTGGCTACATATGAAAAGGTTTCAGAGAAGTGGGTCACATCCCATGTCTTTAAAGAGAAGCTACCGCTTCGTTAGCGGCTTTATTAAAGCCCCTTTCATCTAATGCGTCTTTTCAGTGCCATTCACCATCAGGTTCCAGAGCTCATGCAGCCCCCAGGACAGCATTGCTTTAAGAGGAATTCGTAGCAGTTTTCTAACAGTGCCTAGGAGGACCACACAGCTAGTTAGCTCAGGAAAGGATGCCAGCTTGCTAACATACCCTGGGTGCATGCAGGGAAGCCAAGTATAATTTCTAAGGTTGGAAGCCCAGTTCTTAGGGGGGGAAAAAAAAAAAAACAAAAAAACCAAAACTTAAAAAAAAACCCAAACTCTCAAAACACCCTTATAGATTATATGATCATGTTAAAGATAAATGTATCTTGGCTCTAAAGACTCCGTGCACTGAAGGAGCTTTCTAATCATGATGATCATTTTAAGCTACGCTGAAAATATATCATTTTCTAGTTTTGCAAAAAGGAGGCCTGCTGGGGACTGAGTTGGACAGGTCCTGGTGCTGATCTTCTGAGGCTTATGTGCCAGTTCCGGCCCAATTTGAGAAATGGAAATGCTAAATTGCTCCCTTCCAACGAAGTAATCATCTTCTGTTTTCACAGGAGAACTGTTCATAGCCCTTGGAGTACAGGGCTGTGAAAGGAGGAAGATGAATATAAAATTAATGTGACTGAGAGGGCTCTTCCAAAAGCCAGGCCTGGAGAGCTCCCTTAACCCAGGAGGCTCCCCTTAGGGCAGGACCAGAGCCCCACTGGTGCTCAACCTGATGTAGACCACGACAGTGGCTTTGCCAGTGTCTCTCGAATGAAGAAAACCCTGCCATGGAGAACGCCTTGCTGACATTCTGGATGGCCTATTTACATCTGTGAGACTGTGTCCTTGCCACCTCATCCTGGGATAAGAGTATGGACATCCCAAAGAGTAAAAAGGTGGCTCTAGGCTCTCCTAATGTAGAGTTCCTATCTTAAAGCATCTAAGGGATTTTCCATCTTATCCGTGGGAGTTGGAGGTCGACGATAATATTTCTCCCTGCTTTTGTGGTTATTAGGTTTAGGACCTTAATTGAAAGGGACATCAGGTGATTCAGGGTCTAGAGCCTGCCAGACATATGCTGTGGGTCAACAATAGAAGGTTACATAACCCCTATGCACACTTGGAGCCCGGAGAGTGAAAAGCCCTGGAGGCACAAGATCCCTGGTCCCAGTAACTCACTTCTTCAGTTATCTGGGCCATAGGACGATTAGGTGGGAAGGAGTAGAACAGAGTCTTACCACCTTGACAGTCCCAGACCTTCTTCTTCTTCTTCTTCTTCTTTTTTTTAAAACTCTGAGCAAATCCTTATTTCTTACTCCCTTCCCAGAGACTAACTTCGTAGCAAAGGACATACACATCCTCCTATACAATTCCACACACAGATTAGGAACTGAGAAAACTAATTCTAAAGCATTTTAGCCCCTAGGATAAATCAGGGGAGAACTTTTGACCTCAAAAATATTGTCTTGCAAGAGATTTTTGGTGAAGTCATTTGGTCATTATAAATGAATTGCTTTTCCTAGAGCTTATATGAATTATGTTAGAGACAGTGGAATAAAAAACCCTAAGGAAATACTTTGACTGTGGGCTTGAGAAATGGGCTTGTCTTTGGTTCCAAGAGTGAGAAGAAAAGAAATAAAAAACCCAGAGCTCAGAATCCAGATCACTAGGATTAGCTTCCACAAGCAGTATCACATACCTGCCCAGACTTGCCACAGCTCACAGCTCTCTCCCCAATTCCTGATGTCCACCTACCTGAGGCTGTGCTGATCTTTTGCCTTTTTGGTTTCCAGTTTTGGTGCTATTACTTCTTTTTTCTTCTTCCAAGATATAAAATGATGAATTCAGAGCACTTACAACCAAACCCAGCCTCTGTCACCCACAACTAATCTATCAACTAAACTACCTAACATCTGGAGGTCTGGAACAGCCTCTGCTTCTGACAGTCTAGTTTTTTTTTTTTTTTTCTAGTGAGGAAAAATAATGGGACCATTATGAACTGGAAAAGGAACTTAGATGTGTGCCTGGGGGGTCGCCAGGGTGATGACGACAATGTCATATCAGGGGGATTCGTTTCTGTACAGTTACTGATACTCCAAGAGAAGGGGAAGAATGTGGCCTCCCACAGAGAGATTAGTACTATGCCTGGCCTATGGGAGAAGCTCAAAGGGTTTGTGTCAGGCAGATGAATATTGTCTTCATTTACTTCTCTCACCTTCTCAGAACAGTCTGCCTAGCGAATTCGAGTGCAGCGTCTCAGTTCCTATCCTGATCCTATAAGCCATAGAGGCAACAGAGAATTTGTGAGAAGGCAAAGTATATGTTAGATACGTCATGCTCTCTTGCTGAAACTCAGTAAAATTCTGTGGGAGACAGCGAACAGCTGTCACAGAGTAGGTGCTCACCTAGGGCTCAGAGATGCCATGGATGAGGTCCTGCCTACTTTTCTGGAAAATCAGCAGATTCCCGCTACCTTCACTGCATACTTCTGCTCTAGAACGATAGGTCTTTCTCTTTTCCTCCCAGCTGTTCACTCAACCTCCTATACTCACACATTTATCACATACTTACTAGGTGATTGTATCATACCAGGTACCGTTAGATACAGAGCATACAGGGATGAGGATGCACACAGGTACTTTCCTTTGGGAGCCAACAATCGTGGAAAAACTGGAAGCCAAATTATGCGGTTTGGGATAGTAGAAGAGCAGGTGAATATAAACTTGGCTTGGCTAGCTACCACTTTGACTGTCTTTGACAAGCAATCACTACTTCCAAAAACCTCCAAATCACCGCCCCTTTGAAAGAAAAGACAGTGGGCCCTTCCCAGAATCAGCATACAATGGAAAAGTTGTGCTGAACTTGCCCAGCCACCAGTGCTTACCTTTTCACACAAGACTCAATCATGTCACTTGCCATCAGCTTCAGCCGTTGTTCTAGGTGCTTTCCAAATTCTTCCTCAGGCCAGTGAAGGTCCCGGATGAAGGTCTGAAGAGCATCAAGTTTCCAGAACAGGTCTTCTGAAGTGCCTGATCCATTACTAGTAGAATAAAAATTAGAACACAAGAGTCACCCAGTGGCCTTGGGCTCTGAGCAAACTAACAGAGACAACCAGGGGCTAGAAGGCTAAGGCAAACAGTGGTTTCAACATACAAAACAACGTGTGTTGGTGGTGGAGGTGGGAGCAATCTCCACCAGCAGATTTTGAGTTTTACCATACATGATTATTTAGCTTTGCTTGGCCAATTGCTCCAGACTACTGAGGAGTCTGAAGAAAGTAGTGTCCCATAAAAACTAAGAGAATAGTGTATGGTAAAAATCAGCCTTCCTTTAATAACCACATTAACACATGTGATGATTCAGATGAAGGCCACGAACCAGGGGGGAGAAGTAAGTCTCCACAGATAATAACTACATGACAACATGCAGTTATTAAAGTTCAGGGTGTCATGCATGTCCCCAGCTCCCCTTTAGAGCAGAGGCATCTTGGAGATCACACAAGACTTTCAATTTTAAGAGGACAGTGCTAACAAAGTGGTGAGCGAGGACCTGCTTTCTCTCTTGAAGAGCTGGAAAGAAACTGGGGTGTCTCACATCGAGATGGGGACACTTGGGTACCTTGGATCCTAAATTCTTGTTCAGTTTGGTTACTATTCCAATTGTCCTAGTCCAGCCCAATGCACAGGCAGCCCCAGGATGAGAGGAGTTGGGGCAGGGGAGGTGGGTGGACCAGGGGTGCTTGTAATACTTCAGAGCCCTTTTTCCCTTCCAGTTACACCATCTTACTCCGTCCTCTGTACAGATGGGGAAATGGGACTCGATTCCTTTCTGTACAATGATGTCTTAGGAACTCTCACTTGGGGTGTCCACGGAAAGTCTGTGTCTGTGTATGGGAAATGCTCCACCTCACCATCTTGCCCTTTCCTGCTGGCTTTCTCTTTTGCAATAGTCCCATCTGAAACTCTGAGGGGTGGCCACTACCTACCTGCTTCCTCGCATACCACTAATGCTAACACGATAGTTTATAAAATGTCCAACACACCATGCATTACCACTCGTTCTGACATCGTCTATAGAAACAGATGAGAGTGGGTGTTTCTATTGTGACAGATGCCAGCTGCATTGAATTAATGCTTCAGAGAGAAATATAGCTAGTGCAAAAATGCATACACAGCTACTGCAGGGGGGAGGCAAACTCCCAACATGCCGAGAGGAGCCTATGGCCTGGACCAACAGGATAATGTTTTCAGGACAGACCAGCCTGAGGTCAGTACGTAGATGTATCTGACACGAAGGAGCAGGTAACATGGAAACACGTCCTTAAAATGAAAGGTGGCAAAGGAGGAAACTGGAATCATGAAAAGATATAGAATCAGGCATTTCCTGGTGGGTGATGAAGAATCCACGCCTTCTTTCCAGATACTGCAGCCAGCGTCATTCAGAAGTGGGGGATGCACCGACTCTCTGTGAAAGTTCAGCTTCCCCCCCAACCCGACCTATGCTTGGAAGAAAAAAAAACGCCCCAACTTTGTCTAGTCTAAGCCCCGTTTTGGAACTGCATGGTTTATGTTTTAAATCATTAAGTACATATGAATGCAATAATTGGTATTTATTACAACAACATTTTGACACCCATCTGGTTTCAGAGTTTCAAAAAATTCTTGTAGGGTTTTTTTTCTCTGAAGAGCTTATTATTAAGTTTTGACATGAGGAAAAGAATATTTTCTTTTTATTTTTAAGATAAACTGTTAATGTTAAGGCAATAGCACCAAGATTATTTTGATTGCTGAGCAGTTACCAAAATGTGTTCCCACTCATGCCTTAATTAATTGAGCGGAGACCATTATCCACTTCATTACAATGTCTTGATTCATATCTTTTCAAAAACAATGTCACAGAGCATGCACAGAAGAAGGTAAGAGAAGCTTTTGGATATTTAATTTTTATTTTTAAACAGATGCTATCTATTCTAACTTTTAATACAGTCATCTTAGCATGAATATGATGTGTTTTTCTTAGACATAAATTTTTGGAGGCTTCAGTTTGCCTCGAAGAGAGAATGAAACACACAGACCAGAAGATTTCACTGTGAACTCATGAGCAATTATAAGTCTTTAAAAAAGCACAGATCATTTTGAAGGAACCAGGTAGAGAAGTTGTTTTAATGTCCTGTTCTCTACCTGGATTACTGCAAAAATAAAAATGCTGAGGGCCATCTTGATGAATGTGATTTCAAAACATCACTGCCAGTTTCAGATCATTTTTTATTCCTTTGATAATAACACTTCCCTTTGAAAATGTGCCAATTTATTCTTTCAAGAAAAAGCTTATCTGGCCTATAATTAGCTGTGGTCGAAGAAAAGGATCAAAGAAGGGTATGGGATTGCTAACTTTATTTCACTTATTAAATCATGCACATGGTTCTAATTTAATTTCCCTGAGGTAGAATTTAAGGGTGCTAAGGAAAAAAGGAGAGAAGATTCATTCTTAATAGAAGAGATAGCTCTTTAGTCCCCATTTCCCCAGACTGCTGTCTTTGAAGCAGCAGCCTAGGCTCTGGATAGAACCACCCCTGGCAACCCTGACATCAGCAGGGATGAAAGCAAAGAATGACTCCATACCCGCCTTGCAGATCACGTGGCTAACTAGAATTTCATTTTTTGCTGTTTGAGTTTTGCATTCTCAAATTCAGACACTTTCTTGCTACCAGAGTCTCAAAGCTCTATTTAATTCTGCATATTTACAGAACTGGGACTGACTGCACCCATTCAGAAAATTTCACTTAGCCACGAACATATTGTGACTATTGCCTTTGCTGACATCAGAAATACACTTCATGTCTTAAACGGTCTCCAGGAATTTTTATTATTAAAAAACGCCCCTACTAAACCCTGCTTCCAGGTGGATAAGCTCCCTCTTTTATATGGCTCAGGCCGGAGTTGACTGGCTAGCCCAGCAAATTGATTTTTCTATCCTATTTTTGGATGATTAATTTCTAAAGTCTTATCACCTGCATTAAAAAATGGGGTAGAATCCTTTTGCAAGAGAATTCAGGAAGTGACTATAGTTCTGAAGCACTCAGTGGGCGTAAGACAAATTGCTAGTGCTGTATATATAGCAAACGTCTTACAAACATGATGCATGCCAGAAATAAACAATATTGTCTGTGCATGATCAGCAAAATATGTCTAATTATCCATCTCCATCTCTGTTGTATAGGATGTATAGAAATAAACAAGACATATCCATGCCAAGATCACTTAAATTTAAATCAGATCTAATGTGAACTGAATACACACTCAGCATCATATATAGCAGCCATCCATGACGGTGCCGAAAAAGTAGGCATTTGTGGGATGCCTAGAGGGATGTTTGGTACTGGTAGATTTGGTACTTTGGGAAGGTTCACATTGGGTAGGTTCACATTGGGTAGGTTACTGGTTAAACTCCTGTGGAAGAAACAGACAGAAAGAAAAATACCATCACAGTGACAATGCAGATGTGGCAGAAGCACACAACAGTTGTGAATAAATTGGCTAAGTCCACAGCAAGACAACAGTGAAAACGTAAGCAACACATTTCAGAAAGCAGTTTACACACAGGGAGCTGTGATGTGGCTTGGAGAGAAATGACCAACGTTAATGGCAAATAAATTAATCATAGAGTAACTTAAAAGGGTGGACACTCGTGGAGCATCTATACATAACGATCACATTGTTTAAGGGGTTTTCAGTTTCCAGATCCATTGCCAAAAAATTGTGGGACTTGTCTCATACTAAAATCTTGAAGGTCATGAAGTTCTTGGCATGGCTGGGGCTGAAGTGGCTGTGAAGTGGTGGATGAGAGAGGGGAGCTGAAGTAGGAGAGGTTGACCAGTTGGCCAGCAGGCACAATGGTGTTGTTTAATAGGAGAAATAGTTTCTGGTGTTCTATTGTACAGTAGGGTGAATATAATTGATTGTAATGCATTATATGGCCCCCAAAAGGAAAAAAATTTGAATGTACTCACCATAGGGAAATGATAACAGGAATGCTAATTACCAAAGTATACGTGAATCAAAACATTGCATTATACTTAAAAAAACAGCTACAAGTGGCACATTGTCAAACAAAAAAATAAAATTTAAACAGAATAGAAATAGCAGAGCACTTTAACTTAGCTTAATTTATGTGGTATTGGTAATGGGGGCACATTTCTCAGGTCAGACATGAGAGAAAAGCTGGAACAGGAAGCCCATCCACTTGAACGTGCATGCAATGGCGGAGAACAGGAATGAAATGCTTTCCAGCTGCTACTTCTAAAATCAGCAGTAATGAGTGTAAGAGTTGATGGTGAAGAAGAAGAAATCATATCAAGATGGATTAACTTTTGACCAATTTTAAAGAATATTTAAAAAATGAAAATTTCCCCTTCCCGACAAAAAAACAAAACAAAACAAAACAAAACTAAGGCCAAGTGAAGTGGAGAAATGTACACACACAGATACAGATACCGAGGGGGAGAATCCCACATTTGTGAGTATCTTATTACGGGAGTTGCTGTTAGAAGTAGGGCAGCGCAGGGAAGAATGCGAACTGGGGGGCTGCAGGGGAGGTGTGAAAATTAACCAAGCTATGTGTAGAAATTGTTACAGAACATACACGACACTAACAACGTTACCTTTCATCAGCTTCTTGGTTTTGGATAAAGATGGATTCAATTGATACGATGAAAGACAGATGGTTGGTTGTGTGAATCAAGAAAGGAAATAAAGCAGGAAGAACTCACAACTCAAATCAACTATCTCTTTGGAGGGTCTGTGTCATGTATTTGCCAAAAGCTGGCACTGCCATGTCTTGCAGTGGCATTTTTGGGGCGTTCCACCCAACCAAAGTCACTGGCACAGTGGAGCCCAGCCTAACTCTGCATCTGAGCGGAGCCTTCCTTTTTAAGTGGAGCAGACAGCACTTTGGCAGAGGAGCTGAGGTTCTCTTTTTGGATCTTGCAGGAGAAGAGCAAGTTTTGCCAAAGCAGCTCTGCCCAGGGCAAGCTGTGTTTGACTAACAGGACTCCTGGGTGGCTGGAGGTGCCTCTGGGCTTCTTTGGCAGGGCGAGTCTCCTGCTAAGTCAGAAACCCTGGACCTCGTAGGTGCCTTGGATGCTGGTCTCCCTCCACAGACAAGGGGCTCATTTACAATGGCAACAGAGCCCTGGCTGTAGACGGAGAAACCTAGGGTGTAAGACTGCCGACTCAGCATCCCCATCCTCAAGGGAAGTAAGGATCTTGCAGATGTGTCCTCTGTGCTTCACAATTTGACAAAGTACATCACAGCTTGGGCCCAAAGGGCTCTACTGTGATAACGGCCAAGAGAAGGTCAGGTAAATATGACTCTTACGAGGAAGAAAGAAAGAGTCTTCCTTCCCTAGGTCTCCATTAACTGGGGAGTCTGCCTTTGAGTTCAGTCCCTGGTGGTACTCAGGCTTAAACAGTGCCATGTGCCAGATCCGCTGGCGATTTCCACAGGGACATGTGGAAGCCTATATAAGCAAATGTGATCATTAAATGATACACACACTGAATAATGATCAAGGAATTAGACAGTCTTAGAGATGGCAGCCTGGAAAGTTAAAATGTCAATTCTGAGCAAATTAAAAGTAGCTAAGAATGAATAACATACAGATGAATGCAAAAGTGACTTCATTTAAGCATATTTGTGGAGGATGGTGAGTACACAAACTAGAAGCAAGTGCCATTTTGCACACAAAATAAAAATACTTCTATTAATCAAAACATATTGTATTAAGATATGACATTTTAGCTGGGCTACTGTATTGGGCTTACACGGAAACATTTTCTATGGGACTTTTAAAAAATAATGACCTACTTTTAAAATTGATAAAACATGCTTGCTATTTCTGTTTTTAGCAAAATAATACAGTGTATTACTAACCTAGTATTTCATTTAGATATGAAAACTTATTAATAATCAAAGAGACTAATTCCAAAGCATAATATTTTACTAACATTACATGTGGCAAGGGGGAATTTTCTCTCAGCTTTCAGTTTTGAGGGTCAGGTGCCTAGAGCTGGTAATGGCTATAACAAATTATTATTTTTAAAGTGAGTCCTTTAGCAACTACCTAAGAACTAGGTAGTCAGGTTCCTTGATGAGAAATCACAACTGTGCATCTCTGGATGATACAAGTGTGAATTGTGATCCCAACAACCAATGCACACTGGAAATGAAACTCTTTTGTTCATTTGGGGGGACTGTTGAAAGAGAAGAGCGTTCCCTTAGGATTAACTGGATTTAAAAAAGCTCTCTTCTCTCTCATGTCACCTATGTGTGCCTGTGTGATCATTTTTACTGATGACTGGAGGAGGAGCTGTCATTTTCTACTTTCTAGAATTAATTCTAATCCAGGTTATGTCTCCAGGCAGAAGATATATGGTTGTGACTTCTCTCAAAGACATCTATGTTAGATTTATGAGTGGGGAAGATTTTAGGTAGGGAACATGTTTTCTGTAAGCCACTGTTTGCAGGAATATCTGCAGTGTATCTTGTCACTCTGGACTCCAAAGCCTCTTTCAGGGCTTGTCCCTGAGTCTAACCCCTACATTCAGTCACAGGCACTCTGTGATATCTTCCTAGCATTTAGAGTGATAGTTCTTAACCTTTTAGTTATTATCCTCACTCCAATTTCCTTTTTCATTTAATACCACAGATACACTTTTTAATCTGCTTATATATCATAAGTAGACTTGTGCTTTACATATACAAAGAGCGAAGAGGTTTCACCACGCTGCCACAGACAAATATTTACTAGTTTAGGCCTGTGAAACCATTAAGAATGCATCACCCAGAAGATAAAAAGTCCCAAATTTCATGAGACTTTAGAACCTCCCCCAAACCTCTGAGACTTGCCTCCTCTTCAAGTCCACGCTGACTCAAACCCAGCACCGCGGCTCCTTCCACACATCCCAGTCGTCTCTACCCTTCCTCCTTTTGCTCACACTATGCCGGCACTTCACCCTCCCGAAGCCCCGAAGCCCCGATCTCCGGCATATTTTCTTCACAATCTCCCAGTGGTATCCTGTTCCCTTCCTTTCTGCAATCTCACAACCCCTCGGTGTGTGATCTGCACATCTGTAAAGCCATTCTTCTTGTGTGTATAGTGATCGCACTCAGCTAGCCGCGGCCTCGAACCAGGGGGATGGCACCTTTTTCTCCTTCCCACCCACATATTTTCCTCATTGTATCCTTACAGTTTTCAGCCTGTATAGGTGCCTTAATAATTATGTCAACTGACCAATGGTCATTTGCTCTATTCACTAGGGAGGCCATGATGATCACATGGGCAGGAGTGAACGGATGTAAAGGGTCACTTTCCCAGGAATGTTAGCACTGGAAAAGCTTTGGCTATTCAAAATACTTGCTTTCTTTAAGAAGGAAACTGAGTCTCAGGAAGGTCAACTGAGGGAGGATGTTGGTTCAGAAAGCTTACTGGTTCCAGGGTACCCAGCAAGTTACTGGCAGAGTTAGTACTTTGGACTCCAAGTCTCGCGCTTGGTGTATTTGATAACAGATCACTTACATATTACTGAAGTGTCTCTGGTCATAGGTTTATTACTACTAAGGTACTGACATTTCTGGCAATCTGAAAAAAGGATATTATTTTTAAAATACTTTTTATATGCATAACTCAGGTAGCAAGGAAGAATGTGCATTTTCCGAAATGAAGAGCCTGGGCTTCACAGTGTGCGTATACCAAGCAGTTGTATCTAGTTTCACTCTTCAGAGCCACCCTAGCCTGAAAGGGCAGCCGTGAAGTCATGCACTTCCTGCGCCTGGAGGTGTAACATGGAGACTGAGTGGTTGCCCGTCAGGAACATGGCACTGGGGTTGGGAGAGATCTCCGCCTGGCAAGATACTGGGTTAGATGCTGTCTGGGACTTCTACCTTGACGGCCACTATAACTTACTAATAATGAGCTGACCATAAAAGGCTGGTGGATATGTTGTCCACCTGTTTGTTGGGACCAAAATCTCACATTCAGGGCTTCTGCCCAAGTGTGGGTGTTGGTCCTGATGCGTTCCCATGAGATGTCATGTCCAGATGTCATGGACGGCCAGGCCTGCCTCTAAGAGGCTGTCTTCAGCTGTGGTTAGAAGCCACAGGCTGGCATTTTCCACAGGTGCACAGACTGCACCTGGCTTAATAGAAACAGGCTTGCCACCTATCCTGCGTCCTTGCTGTGATGGAGCTCAACTGTTCCACCTGTCTGCCTCGTAACTTCGGTTGTATCATACCCTCAGAAGTGCGTGTCTTTTCTTTTCCAGGGACGTACTTTGAAACAAGGAAATCTAGAGGAGAAAAACTTCTTTTAATAATGTTTCTGGCAAGTCAGCACACCTGTAGCGCTCTTTTTGACAGAGTGCCTTTTTCTTTTAATCTTTGGAATGCCTGTTATGCTTTTTTATGTTGTATTTCACCTACAATCATGACTTTTAAGAAGTAGAAAACCAGAAGTATTTGAGGAAAACAATTGAGAGAAAGGCTGTCAGGGGGTGCAGTAGGTGTGTGTGTGTGTGTGTGTGTGTGGTGGACAACCACGTGGCAAAGTTGAAAAGACTAAGCAAATTGAACCACCCAAGTTAGTTTCTTGGTTTTGGGTGAATTTGAAAAGGATTTCAAAATGGTTGTCTCCTTACTCAGACAAACAGTCCAAGAAAAATGACGAGTCTCTGCTTCTTTATCAACGCCATCTTTACAAGGGGCCAGATGAAAGCTCTCGCTTTGCTTTCCTCAAGTGGGAATGGGAGCGGCGTGGGGGGAGGGTTCTGGTAGCACGGAAGCAGGTTCTCAAGGTCTTCTTTGCCCTCTGCTATGCCTTTCTGTGAAACTCTCCCACACTCTGTTTACAAATCTGCTAATAAAATGTGTGGTTTCAAAGGATTTCAACTCAGCTCAGGATTTAGTTGGCTGTTTTAAATGTCTCCATACACTCTAAAAGGCACATGCCGTTCAACATGAATTAAACAAACCACAGTCATATTCACTAATCAATAGCAGAGTTTTGGACAGCAAAATCCTATTTAATACACACACACACACACACACACACACACCCTTGTAATTCCTGAGTGATTATTCACAACATTTGTTCCTTTATAAAGTTGTACATCTTTAAGTTACTGATCTATGAGTTCAATTTCATCAGTTAAAAAAAAATCCTCAACAAAACATTCCTAGACTAAGTCTTCCAATTGTGAAAATGATTTTGATTCTATCTTTACTTCTGATAGTACTGAGAATATTTAATGCTTCCAAAGGAATAGCAGTCATATGTTTGGCTTCTGAAAAACTTAACAGATTATAAAATGACTTTAGTGACATTATCACAGAGCTTTGTGAAAATTCTCAGACCCTGGGTGGGGACTTTTTTAAAAAGCAGTTTTGCAGATGAGCAAACAAGTTCATGGAGGTTGAAGCTTTTGCCGTCTGGCTGGTAAGTGGAGGACGAGGCCCTACACCGAGAGCTCTTCCAGAAATAGTGAAGGGCAGCCATCGTCTTTCCATGTGTGTTGGCAGTGGTGCCTTCCGCAGTTAAACCCAAGTACGTAAATGCTATTTCAAGACCACTTCTGTTTCCAAAATGTGACTATTACTCATTTCAACCTTTTTCCTTTTCTCAGCTATTCTCCAAAGCACAACTGTCTTGATTGTTGTGAGCGATTAATAAAAAAAAGGAACCTTCAAGCAGGCCTTTGTATCAAGAGACCTAATTTTAAACTCATGAGTTAAAAGTCAACAAGGCCGTAATAAGAGACTATTATATGTCTGAGAATAACAAACTGAAATCTAGACTTCTTGGTACTTGCAAATTAAGAGCTGCTATCTATTAACCTGCTCTCAGTAAGGTAAGACAAAAATGCCCTCCACATGCTTGAGATATGGAAGAGGACAGAGACAACTGTGCCAGAGTTATATATAGTCTAACATTAGACAGAGGGCCTCAATTCAGAAAATTGCTTCGAAGTCAGGCATTAGTTAAGGGTTCACGAGTTGAGGAAAAGCCTCTTTAATATATTGCTTTTTTTTTCTTTCTTCTTTTTATGGTTGTTGGGATTGAACATAAAGCCTCTGCTCTAAGAGACATCCTCAGGCCCTTTTCATTGATGATTTGAGACACTCTCTCCCTAAGTTGCTATATTGCCCAGAATGGGCTTGACCTTGTGATCCTCCTGCCTCAGCCTCCCAAAGTGTTGGGATTCCAGGTCTGTGTCACTGGGCCTGGCTTGTTCTGCAGTTTTTAACACTTACTGAAATATATTCCTCATTTTGCTCCACACAGGTTGCCATCTTCCAAAGATGCAAAGGACTAATGAAAATGAGGTGATTTTCTTAAGCATGTATGTGTGTGAAAGAGACTCTAATGGGACAAAACCTACATAGGCTTCCTTAGGGTCTTTCAAATCACACTGCCAAATCTTTCATATGAGAGTCTTTGTGTTCCACACAGGGAATTTGGACACTGAGATCAGCCTCCAGCAGCCCTGAGCACATCCCTCTGCCTGGTTGCCCATGGGAGAGGCCCAGGATCTGCCAAACACTTTATAACAGGATGTAAAATCTACCGAACAGTCATAGAAAGTATCAAAATTATAAACCACAGGATTTCTTGTAATTTGTCCTACAGAAAAGATGATCCACTAAAGAAGTGCATACTGTGCTCAGATTCACTCAGGCAACTGGGACTCAAGCAGTCAAACACTTTTGCGTCGCTATATTCTCAGAGCTCTCAGTTGAGCTTGTGTACTTTCTGGTGCTCCAGGAGAAAGCTATGGGTGGAGGAGTCGGGTATGTAGTGTTTTTAAAACACACTGGACTGTAAAGCTCTTTTCCTGAGATATTTCTGAATGGCCTAGATCAGAGAATGGCAACCCGTGGCCCTGTTTTTAAATAAAATTTTATTGGAATACTGCTACACTTGTTTGCTTACTTACCCACTTTAACTATTTTAATGCTACTATAGCAGAGTTGAAGTTGTGACAGATGATCTGACTCAAGCCTAAATATTTCCTGGCCTTTTATAGAAGATGTTTGCTGATCTTCTCCTGCTCCTGAGACTCTCACGGAACACACCTTGGAAAACACTAATTCCAGTAAATAAGATCATTTGAGTAAGCTATACAGTAGAAATGGCGCAGCCAGGTTTGTATCTCCTAATCCTTACTTATGCAATAAAACAACGATTTCACTTCATAAACCATTTCTCAACTTTTTTTGCCTTCCTCCATTTGGTAAAGGAAGCTACGAACCCCACTGTAGGCTCTGTATGGTGTCTGCTCTCTGTCCACACTAACAGTGAAAACCAGGTGGCACCATCAATCCATTTCTGTATGACTCTCCAGTGATTTGAACCCAAACTCTGATAGTATCAAAAGAGGTGTCCTTACTTGACTGGTTCCCATGACTCCCGCTCAAAGCCCCTGTGAATGGATTGTGCAATTGATGACTCCATCAAATCCACATATCTAACCACAAGTGGAGCAAACAGGTCTTGCAGGTGTTTGTGAAATTTTCCATTGCACAAATTATCTAGAACAGATAAGCAAAAACCTTGTTAGAACCCACATGTACCTTCTCAAAGTACAAAGTACACACACAGCGACAACTGTCTTTTATATTCAATACCCTGCTCCTATGGAAGCCAAAAACAGAGCTGAAAAAAAAAAAAAGACCACAAAAGGTGTGGAAGCTCATGCTGAAATTTGTTTGGAAGGGAAATGAAATTCCAAAACACTTCAGTTCATTTGTTTCATTCTCCTAAAAGGAAAAGTCATTCTCCTTTAAAAAAAAATCACAGAAACAGTAATCCACACCATTTGTTTTTCTTGTACCTACACTCTTTTTCTCATTCAGCTAGCAGGAAGAAAGGGTGCTCTGCTCTGTCTCTCCTTCATCACCCTTCCCTGGAAGAAGATCTATTTTATGGCCACTGCTGCTATAAGACATGCTGAAATGCTTGCAGTGCTACTTAGCTAAAATTTGTTTTTAATCTAGAAAGTATCTTTATATAAAAATTGCAAAATGTGAACAGGCTAAGCTAATTAACCTGTTCTAGAGCAAACAGAAATGGACAGCTCTTCTCATACTGCTATTGAGTTTTTCTGTCTAGTCATGTGTGGGCTTCTCTGTAACAAGGCACCTTTTAGAGGAACAGGGATGCCCAGCAGCAGTGAAGCCTGTATGTGTGCATGCACAGTAATACAACTGTAGAGAGCTGTATTCAATGTGCAGTCTTCTGGGGACAGAGATGTCTTAGCAATCTGTTTATCTGCATGCTACTCAGGACAGTTAAACAGTCAAGGTTGATACATACAGTCAGTACGAAGGAAATCATTCAGCAGCTGAAACAGTGGAAAACTGTCCCACGTATCTGGGGGCTGCACCTCTAACGCTGCATCCATGTCCACCGCAAAGAGCGACAGGAACGTCTCTGCGTGTTCCACCATTAAGTCTGACCACCAGGCGAAGGCCTTTGAAATTTGGCAGAAAAACAATAGACAAAAGAGGTGATGAGCTTCTCTCTCAGACCCAGAACAGGAACTTCAGCCCTCACTGCTCCAGGCTGATTGTGCATCCAGCAGGGTTTGGTCATTTTATTGTAAAGAGAACAGTGCTTTGGATACAAGTGGGCCTGTCAGGGTCCCAGGCAGGGCTCTTTGTGATCCCAGCCTGCCATAGAGCCTTCTTTCTGACATGAAGGTCAGAGGATGCAGCTGTAGGCATGACAGACATGGAACTTCTGTTCAGTTTACAATAACTCAGTTGGTTGAGTCATGCTCTATGTCACCATTGTTGACTAGTTCTTCCTCTAAGGAATTGGAATTTGGGAGTTTCTTCACTGTGTTTATGGGTTTTCTGCTGGTCTAACTTGAAAATTTGCAATTATTGTTCATTTATAGCTACCTACACATCTGGGTCCTAATTGTCTTTGGTTTCATAGGAACTCAGGGGCTCATGTTTCCCTACATAATGGAAATGCTACTCCTGTTTCTTACTGGGTCAAAGGAAACCATTGTCACAATTGTCACAGAGCTAGAAGTTGAAATCTCTTTCTGCAAGGAAGCCTTCAGTTTTGCATCCACTCTGGAGGAAAGATCAGGCTCGGGTCAGGAAACACTGAGTAAGTTCAAAATTTACTTTTCAGGGGGCCAGACACATATGTACATTGAAAACCAAAAATATCAGTGAAGTAACTCATTTGCATGCACATGGGCCCTTGAAAATCATTGTGCAGGGTCTCGGGGATGACATTCACATCGGACTGGGCCAGATGCGAATGCAATTCAGAGGCATGCATGCATGTTGACTAATCATCTCTGGCAGGGAGCATGCAGAATGAGTGGCAGTGTCAACAGGTCCCCTTTGCTGATTTCAAAGAGAGCAGTAAAACAAAAACAAATCGCCAGCTCCTTGTCCCCCACCTCCCCAATCAATGCCGTAAAGTATTTACATTGGAAACACTTTCCGGAGCATTCACCAAAAAAAGAAAAAAATAAGATGGGAAGGCATTTGGAAACATGAAAGATGATAATGGAAGTAATTCCATAAATGAAAGGGTTTATTCAATGGCCAAGCTCTTCTGGGATCTATTAGTTACTGGAGGGACATTCTAACAGCCACTAGGAGGCGGAAAGCGTCCACCTTGCTCCCGTTTGATTTCACTTTACTTACTTCTCCTTTATCAACATGTGGCTGGTTTGCAAATTAAATGGAAAAAGTCAAGTCATGGACCATTCTGAAAGGTCTGCGTGGCTGGAAATAGACACCTGCTGTTTCCCTTTTAATTTACAGTAAAACCTCACTGATTCAGAGTAATGGGAGAGGAGGAAAGCTGGTTTTTCAGAAAAAAAAAAGCAACAAAACTCCGCAATTGTTGGACTTTCTCTAGAAAGACAGGTTTTACTGCTTTTGAGTGCAGTCTGTAATTGGAAGCCAAAATAAATAGTATTCATGAGGTAGGTATACATAGGTTATTGTATATATGCATCATAAATGGGTGGGCTTTTAAGATTCTGAAAGGGCTGGGGGTGTAGCTCAATAATTAGAACATTTGTCTAGGGAGCGTGACGTCCCGGGTTTGATTCTCTAGCACCTCTGAATACTTGGGTGCGGGGCCCACACCTATGATCCCAGCACCGAGGAGGATAAGGCAGGTGGCTTGCCATGAATTTGAGGCCAGCCTGGACTGCCTAGCAAGTTCAGGACCAGCCTTGACTACAGCACAAGGTTCTGTCTCAAAAAGACAAAAATCTTCTATTAACTGTAGATAAGTTGACTTATAAATTGAAGTATAAAGATGAGTATAAAGATATAATTTCGTAACTCCTGAGAGAGAAAAAGAGCACCGGATGCCTCAAGTGTGTATGAAGAACACTTAGGACTTCGGGACACTGTTAAGATCACCTCAAAGATTTCACTTACAGAAAAATTAAAAGAGTCCCATCTGTAGTTGATTTGTCACAGATTCTAAGCATTTGGGTCTGAACTGATGAGGTTTTAGTGCATCATAACTTTAGCACCTGGGGTGACCACACCAGGGCCTGACTTCCTGGTTAAATTCAGCAGAGAAAGAAATCCTCCATCCCTCCCCACCCAAATTTCTCAGATCCTGGCCTTTTAAGTAGAGGCCTAAGCTTAGCCTATGCAACTTGCTAGGCTTTTCTTCCACACCCTGGGCCCTCTAGGGAGGGCAAAAGCTCAGCAATCCTGAATCAGGATATTTGTAAATTTCACAGCAGCAAATCAAGTGCTGGCTAGTTAACTGGTTAACCTCAAATCTTCAGGATGAGTCCAAGAAAATAGTCACTGGGAAGAATGTGTGGCCTTCCTAGGCACAATTTAGCTCTAGGTGACAGGGGAAAAAAAAACAACCCAAAAAACCCAAAGCCAAAACCAACCATAAATGCCTGAAATTAAAAATTTCTTGACCCAATTTCATATCTGGTTTTACCAGCTTATTTAAACTAAAAGTTGCTGCAAACCAGACAGCCCATAAGACACCCCACAGCTACCATTTGTAGAGAACTTAGTTTCTTGTGGCAATTTAATAAATTATTGAGCAAGTATCTACAGCTCTTGTAGTAACAGCTGTGTAGATTGCTAGCCCCAAGGCAAACAATGACTTCTGTGGTATAACATCACTACGGAAGCTGGTGGAGGAATTTAGAATTCTAGTAAACAAAAGAAAATTAAAATTGGGTTTTGAAAAACAAAAACTAGAGCTATCTCTGCATGTTCAAGATAATTCTTTTTAGAATTTTATAATCAAACCTAGCCCTCTGAAAATGAGAAAAGATTCCAGAAAGGGTAATAATAACCAAAAGAAGTCAAAGTGTAATTCTAATTAAATGAACAGCTTGTGTGGTGACTGGACTGGGTAATATATATATATGTATATGTATATATATATATATATATATATATATATATATATATATATATATATATATTACTTCTTGCTCCTACAGGTGAATGCTAGTTTTGTAGATAAGCTAACTCATAATGGTGGTAATGAGGCTCCTAACATCTCAATAAACCTATTCCAAAGATAATATGGAGTTATACTTTTAGATACTTACCCAGTGCTTACATTATCCAAAGACAAAGTTGTGTGCTTTAGGCTTACAGTTCACCACACGGAACACACTGTGTATTTTGCACACAAACTAACATGTATATATGTACCCCTCTGTGTATCACAATACATATATACATATACATACGTATACATAGAGAGAGATTGGGGAGGGGGAGCAACAGTACAGAAAGGCATAGTTTGTGGGCATGTGACTAGGTTAGGTTCTTAAACACAATTAAGCTGCCATTATGTGAGAAGTGTGACAGTCTATGTTGCCATACACTGCACTGTGCATGGTACAGGATTTATTAACGATGAGAATCTTCTCTTGGGATATTTAATTATTTTATATTGAGTTAAGGATGGCTTTAAAATTATTGTATTTTGATTATTTTGTGAGGGGATGAGGGTCTACGTGTTACTCTCATTTGCAGGATACCTCCCAACAGCATGACCTCATAGTTGAGAACCGTGCTCAGGACTAAGTGATTTTTAAAAAAGAGTTTCATGATAACCCAGAGAAGACAGCTGTGGGTACTGGAAATAGAAAAAAAAAATCACCTTCTTTTTTTTTTTTTTTTTTTGAAGAAAAATCTTATCTGCAGGGTGCCAGGACAAATTCTACATTTGCTGTATTGCTGCCTCTCTTGAACTGGGATGTACACTGAAATTTCCTGGGCGGCTATTGAACACTTCCAGTGCTTAGCTCCACCTAGGAGATGCCAGTTAATGGAGCTGGGATGAGGCCAGGGGTCAGCATTCCCAGGAGCCATCCAGGAGACCGCAGGCTATGAGAAGACACTGAGAACAGTGGGGCATGCCTCCCATGACCGCTGCACCTTGAAAGGAATCCAACTCTTCTTCCAACACTTGTGTCTGTTCTCTTTCATTTGGTACTTTCCACATAGGCTTTATCCTCTTTATCATCACAGATTTGTATATTTTGCTTCCTTAGGATTTTTTTCTAATATCCCAACAGCTGAGTTTTGCTGAACACTTGCTATGTGCTAGGCACAATATGAGATGCTTTGCTTAACAAGGCCTTCTATCTTAACAATGGCCATCCTCCATTATCTCCAGCTGACAGCATGAGAGGTCAGGTGCGTAGGTCAAAGTCACAAAGGACAGAGGATGCGAAGCTAGATTTCAAACCCACGCTCCGTTGGTATGCAGCTCTGCATTCTCAGATCTACATTCTATCTCCTGAAGGTCAGACTGCCTTGTGCCTCACTGCCTTTACAAAACACTTGAGTCCTCACCTCGAGCTCGGCAGACTGCATACTCAATTGGTAGCTTTTGACTGAGTACTAAGATTTTATGATGGGATGAAACTACCAACTCGGAAAACAATCTTATACAGTCATTTAAACATTTTGTTCTCCAGAACTCTCAAGGGTGATGAAGTCGTCATCACTAACTTCTAAAGGAGGTAATGAGGACAACTGAAATGGCGCCCATCTTAGTTATTTGCCCTAGGTGGCTTTTAATATGCAACATAAAAATATTTTCCGAAGATTGTTATTGGGGTGGTCCAGGACAATGATTAGTCCTCAGTAAAAGACAGCTTTATGAAAAAGTGAAAAATACCTTCTTTGGAATATCAAATTTCCTTTGGTGCCTCTCTCGAGATATACAGAAAACTATACATCCTTTCTTAGCCTGCAGTAGCTCCAGATAATAACTTGGTTGTAAATTGAGTATGTCTGCTTTCCTTCTTCAATTATTCATTTAAAAACACAACAGTGACTGGGAAATACCTCCTCTTCTTATTCATGTCTTCGAAAATGCGTGGATGGGGTCAAGAATCAACCACTCACGTCTGGGGAGGACGGGTCGATCCCCTTGAGCTTCCTGGAGATGATTTTGAAGTCACCCAGATTGAATACACTTACCATTACTTGAACCTCAAGTGTCCCCATCCCCCGTCTAAAGGGAACAGCATATAAAATAGAGTGGAAAAGAATTTTAGCCCAACTTAATTTCATGTGTCTGGAAGTTAGTCTTAGGTATGCACGGTTGGAGGGTGTCTGGCTCTCCTTCTTGCTCCTGGCTGTGCGTTGTTGCTGCATGCTGAATGAATTAGTAATACCCTCCTCCAGGGGTCTGCACCGTACTACCAGAGGGTTTCAGGGAATTCAGGCTTCTTTGGCACTCTCTCTATATATAAATACTGTATATATGGTTCACATACAGACAGCCGTAGAGGAAGACTAGTATCACTCCGACGAGCTACTCATTACTATGCTTGGTACTCATCTGCTATGAGAAAGGTTAAGTACAGACGGACATAGGAAGCTACCACAGGCTAAGGACAGAATCAAGGCAGGTGGGAGGCGTGTGTCGGGATGTAACTGCAGTCGTTGGAAGTGTATCAATCGCTTCATGCACGCACAAGAGAATCACCCCACATTTACCCTGCCGTGGAGGCCACCCATGTCACAAGCAGTCCACTGGAAGTTGCTGTTACATTCCTTGGGTCAGTGTTAGAAAGCAGGAGCACCGGGAAGAGTCCCATTAGAAGACATGGTACTGGAGGGGCATGCACAGAATATGACAGCAGGTGGCCAGTTCGCTCGGTTTAGTCACATACCTCTTTCCCCTGCCACGATCAGCCAAGATTGAATGGAACAGTAGAGAAACAGGGAGGAAATTTAATGCAATCAGGAATTAGTTGGGATGGCTGGATTTATGGTGTATTATATATTATTTAACTACCTTGTCCACTTTCACTTAGTCATGGGACTGGTCATTTTTGGTGATTAAGAAGTTACTTTTATGGAATACCTCTCCCCCTTGTCTGAAAATCTGAATTGAGGGAGTTGGAAGGGGAATTAGTGCCATTTTCATAAAGGTTATTTGAAAAGATGATCTTAGAGCTCAACATTGAAATGAGCAGTGATACAATAGCTTAACCATCATGTTCTTTGCTTATTTGGGTTGAGTTGTTTAAGTCCTTATAGGTTTGAGATTTAATTGGCTCTGAGCCCTTTGGCTTATAATTATTATCAAAACCATAATTTTCATAATGGTCTGTAAAAAGAAAAAGCTATACTTATTTGGGTGCATGTTTCAGAACTGACAAGTTGAACAACACAGAATAATTTGTTCTGACACTACGTTCAATAACCTAGGCAATCTAATTAAAAAAAATGAAGACCAGTACAAGCAGAGTAAGTTACAGAGATAAACCCAAAAAGATGGCCTGAGATCCACACGCCAAAGACCTGATCCAAACAACAGTGGGGGCAACAAAACAATCACAAAAGACCAGAAAATATTCTGTGTGCTCTAGAGAAAGATGGCCAGATATTGCTTGGATAATCAACTTTAATATGCACTTACCTCATTGTTCATTGCTAGAAACATCTGAAAACTTAGGCTGAAATGTATAATACACAACCACACTCTGGCTGTCTTAACCTTCCAAAGACTTCTTCCAAAACTTCCACTTGCACTCTCTTCACAAGCCCAGTTAAAAGAAAATGGATGTTAAGGCATCTTATTCACAAACTGGTCAGTGGATTCAACTTGCACCTTCAGCTAAGTGCCACTTAGAGACACTTCCCACCAAGCCCCTCACCTCTGCATGGTGCTCCTCGTTTTGTTGAAGAACTTCAATGACTAGTTCAGCAAGACGTATTGTGTCTTCGAGCTTTTTGGCAGGAGTGATTAACCGGCCTACATTTTCTGTAGTACAAGAACTCGTGTTAAAATTCAGCGCAAGTGGCCAGCTAGTCTTGTGGCCATTAGAACTAGTGGATAAGAAATGTTGATAGTTATCAATTTAAAAAAAAGTTTCATGCAAATGTTAAGTGCCATGTAATTAGTAGTGAGCAAACCATAAAGCCATTTTGTTGTTATTATCACCATCATTATAATACATGATAGGAAAAAGCAGTGCTCCAGCTTCCAATTTACATATGAAGCTATATTAAGTCTGTGACAGCTCGTTTCAAATTTAGTGACATTTTGTACACACGTTCTTTAAAGACAGCATAAATGTACTACCTTACATCATTTTAGACTGTGTTCAGGCTCTCTGATGTGGGAAGTTCAATCTTGATTGAGGCAATATTTATTTCTAGATTGGCCCCTAAGCCCACAATCTTATAGAAGAGTTGTTTTTTTTTTTCTTTTTTATGACAGTTCTGTACATTAAATGGGTCTAAGAATGTTTATTTGGAAAATGCAGATTTGAATGTCTATTTGTTTTCACTTGTTCACAGAGGGCACTAAAAAGAAAAGCCGAACATTTCTGGGCCATTATATAGAAGATAGAATGAAATTATTCAAGGAGTGTTGAGAAAAGATTATTATATGAGGTGGTGGTAATTTGTGCCACTGGTTGCTCACTTACATTTTAATGATGGACTTTGTTTTGATTCGGCTTGGTTGAATTTTAACTCAGCTGAAGGAGAAACTGAACCCTGACTGGAACAGCACCCTGAGTACAGCTGAGCTGATGAATGTTTGACAATACCATCATGTTGCAAAATATTGAAAATTATTTTCCTGAGTGGAAAGAGTAATATTGAAAACATAAAGGTTTCCCTTAGTCAATGAAATTTACCGACTCCAACCAGCCTGCACTCCCGGGGGCGTGAGCATTTAAGACTCATTTAGAGCACATGCGGTCTAATGAAAATAATGACCACAGACTACAACCCCACAGTACGGGTATCTATTCACAAGCAGATTGCTCACATATGCTCTCTTCTCTTTATCTGGAGCAGGTATGTTTTGGCATTATGGTGCTTCTTCCTAAAGAATATCACAGAATATTAGGTAAGAATATCTTACCTACTATACCATAGGAAATTCATGTCTTGTTTTGTTTTGTTTAGGGGAGGGTAATTCAAACCAAGTCATAGACGATGTCTAATTTTTAAAAAGGATGATAATTTCACTTGGTGCATTTCCTAGGTGATGAACACATCAGGTCATTAATAACTGAGGATTCAAGAGTGAAAATTAAATTCAACAAATCACGTGGTTCCAGTCAGTGGGAGGTAAGACTGATGAATGGGACTGGGCAAGATATCTAGGTGTTGAAAGCTTCAGTCCAGCCAGGCTCTATGGTGGTGTTAAATTCAGGTCTCTGCAATCTTTAGCGTCTCTCCTATGCCGGGTGGAAATGTGGCTGGATCTGGCTGGAGAACAAAGGTAGCAGCTGTGGGGACCATGAGTGCACAGATCAGACAGAGAAGAGCCAATAATACCTCACAAGGAGATGAGAGAGTTTTGATGCCGACAGCCCATTGCCTGGCTCAGAACAATAAGTATGTGGAGGAAAAATGAGTAGATTGACTTCTGTGGTTGGGGGTGTCTGACTTGTTCGTAATCTAACAGGCTGACTTCTGTCATTTCATTAATAGACTTTCAGGCATTTCTACAAACATACTGTGTATATATGTTTGGGTAATAGGTGTAGTGTGAGGTATTTGCATTTTGATAGTAAATATGCACATGCTAATATTTTTATTAGTTGATATTCACATTTACACATCAATTTGCAAATTCCTCATGCTATGCATATTACCCATTCGACACATACACTCACATACGTACATCACACACTTACATACATTTTCTAGGAACCAGACAAGCCCACACATTAATACAAATCTGCAGGAAATCCCACCTGGGACACATCTTTGAAATCTCTCACCTTAACGACAGAAAGCACTGTCCTTTTGGGTGAACTGCTCACCAAATCTAGGGAATTCTGGCTCTATGTGATGCGTGATATAGGAATGAAATACTTCCCACCAGTATTTTAAAGCACATTTGTTATTTAATTTTATATTTGGAGAAATCCAAGATGCTTAAGCTAGGACTCCCTGAAGATCTGTTTTAATATGCATTGCTCTTAGATTGACTACAATATATATCAATAGATACACATAAAATGTGCATGTGCACACAGCCATTCTATGAGTGCATGCACATGTACGTGGACATGTGTATTCCTGATGTATATATACAGACAGTATGTTTAATAAAACCCTTTGTAATTTTACTTGAACACGCAACCATTAAAGCAAGAAGGCTAAGGCTCCTTTAATCTACAATATGAACATTTGATCTGCCAATTAACCCACATAGCCAGACTTTCATTTACTATGAATCAGTTGCAATCCCATTATCTGTGGATCAAGCCACGTTAGAGAGACACAGCACTATTTTCTTGTTCCTTTGCACAGCTGAATTACTAGCTAAATGGCAAAAAAATGTACTAGACGTGATTTCGCTAAGATGTTGTCTTTAAAGAAAATATTGTGCAAATTTCTTCAGCACTTCTTCCCTCCCCCTAAAGAGGTCAAGGAGAAGTTTGAGCTTAGAAATGATTTTTTTTGTCACTTCTGCTGTCTTGAAATGTACTACAATATTCCTATCCCCCAATCTTACACTAGCTGGAGCACTGACGGAAGGGAACTAAAAATATAGTATACTTAGGAAATGTTTCATACAACAGAATTGAAGCTCATAACATATAAAAATTGTCATGCAAAATGTTATGCAACAACAATGTTATTTTGTGCTGACATTGAGATTTGAAAATGTTGCATATGTCAGACATAGCTAGACAAAAATGTGGACATTTGGGAATAAATGCTCTCTTTTGAGTATCTCAAAACCTGCAACATTAAACTCGAGAGCCTGAGCCTCAGCTTAGTATTACGAAATGAAATAAAATTTCAAGAAGGTAAGTGAACAGAAAAGCCAGCTAAACTAGAAAGCTACGGAATACAAGAATGATAGAAGTTTACAGTACTTGGTTTTGGCCTAGGCATGCCTTTGAGCCTCTGACATAACATGCTGGTCTGCGTTTGGGTGAGTGGAGGAGGCCCAGGAGGTGGCGGGGGAGCTGCTCAGGTAGGTGAAAAGAGACAGTAAAGAAAAAAAAAAAAAAAGGTAAAAAGACAAAGTGACTTTAACAAAGGGTGACAAGTCAGATGACAAACTCTGAAAAGAACAACCAAACAAGCCAAAATGATAAAACACGAACGGAGAGCCGCTGCTTTTGGGGCGTTACCTCAATATTACCAAGGTGTGACATTATTTGACAAGGACTCTTACCACCAGCCCTACCGAGACACTCAGAGGCTGAATGCAAACACTGGGTGCTTTATCCAGATGGACACACACGCATGATGGTGGCAGCATCACTGACGGAAGGAAGACACACTTTCGTACCACGAAGAACCCCTATCTGCTAGTAGCCACTGCTCTCTTTCAGATGACCAGGAGCAGGACATGATACGACCGGACTCGGAGGCTTGACTTCCACCTGCCCTAAGCTGCTTCCTTTCCACGCCAGCGCTGTGCCCTGCTGCTTAACCCTCTGTGGGCTTTTGTTTTTTCTTTTCTGACCTTGTAGGGCTGCCGACAAGAGAAAAAGGAGGTAGGGGACAGGTCTCTGTAAAGCCCAAGGGGACCACAAATGTTCATTGTTACCTCCACATCGTGAGAAGGCTGAAATCAATCGCTTTGCAAAAGCAGATGAAGGGCCGTCATTAGTTCAAGTGAGCTAGGAAATATTCTTGCTCCCTTTGTGGAATTTCAACATGTCAAAATCTGTCATGTTGGGGGAAAATGTGTGGTATCTGATTGTTTCCAGCTCATTTAATTATTTTCAATTTGGAATTCTCGTGGCTTTTATATTGTGGGTTGAATCATATATAAAAACTTGCCAGCTTATCAAATATGTTACTTGCTATTCCAAATGTTAGAATGCCACAATCAGCACTTGACCCATCTGTCATGTGGTTTACAATATCAGCACCACAAACATCCTATAACAATAGCCTCTCCTTCAATACGGGCGTAGTGCACCATCGGCTTCCACAATTCTCTCTTTTAATGAGTACCTCATTAACCTTGGACCTGCTTCTTCCGAATAGTTCTGGTTTACAAAGCAATCTGTACGCGAGAGGGACATACTCCACTGCCAAGTTAGCTTCTTGGTTTGCTTAGGTTTTCAACGGGGAAAGCGAATTTTCCTGAAGGCGTATAGGAAATGAAATTCTAGTAACATTAATAGAAATAAGGAGTGAGAATATGGATAAATATAATATTCTGGCAAAACCAATTATTAAAAGCAAGCATGATGGGACCCTTTTCTTGCTGGACCACCTCAATGTTTTCAATATAGGAATAAAAAATCTTCATCAGCTTCTCGTTTAAATGGTTTAGGAAAGAATACACACAAACAAATTGAAAAAATTTAAATCATAGCTATTTAAAGGAAGGTAACTATTAGTCCTTTCATAAAAAAAAGCATTCTACAAAATTTTGTTGACACCATCACCTAATGTTCGGCACACCCTGTCACACAGCTTCACAGTGCTTACAACAAATGCTTATTACCTGAGCATGCAGTTCTCATGGAAATTCCTTACCCATTCTCACCCGTGTAACTGAATGCGTGTATCAAAAACACTTGATCTACTGATTAATAAAGCAATGAAGTACCTCTGGGGCTGATCCATAACCTACGAGGTAGCAGACACGTATTTCAGCTCCATGGGTCTCGATGAGATATTCATAAATGGATCCCCTCCTGCCAACTGTCTGTCCAGAATTCTGACAGTGAGGTTTGCCACCATAGAAAAACAAGCTCCCTATTTTTTTTTCCTCACAGAGCAAAACAAAAACATCATACCTTGGTTTCCAACTTCATTTACCCAATTACCATTGCTCATGTTTACACAATTAAATCTGCTTGGCTTCCAGAGAAAGAGTGAAATGTGACTGCAGAGAAACAAAAAGAGAATTCCTCTGCGTGCCCAGCTCAGCCGAGGCAGAGAGGCATCCTGGAGCGAGTGGCACTCCAATTGGCCCTTAAATAACCGGACCATCTCTCATTCCAGCGAGCGAACTGCCAGTCCCTGAAATACTGCGTGCGAGATGGATACAACTGACACAGAGCCCATCTATTTCCAAGTCCCAGCCACCGATGTGTCGCAGAAGATGCCAGTGTTTTACTATGCTACGTCTGAAAATAACTAGCTTGTGACTGAGGGTGGGGTGGATAGAAGCCGGAGGAGGGAAAAGCAACCTAAGCAGATACACGCATCACACTTTTCAGAGTATCCTGCCTCGCTGGACCCAGAATCGCAAGGTTAAAACCTAGCCCCACCTCTTCAGCGAGACTGCCTGGATATACCCTCAATTTCCATGAGTCTCCATTAATCTGCTTCAGAAGATGTCATCTGCAGGACAGTAGAAGGTATATGTTCGTGCAAACTAGTGGGGCAAACATGGATCATCAGCCATCTTGGTCTCCTCCCCAGGAAGATCTAGGTGGTGTATTCTATCCATTCTACTTCCAAAATGTCTCTTGATTTTATTTTTTATTATGCTATATCCAATGTCCACACTCCTGCCAGGGGAAGAGACATGGGGCGAAATTTCTCAGCTGTTGCCCGACCATCACATTAAAGTGCACATATGAACTCATCGTGCTCCTGCTCAGAAACCCTTGAAAGATCCCTTCCTAGTTAGCCTTTCATATCAACAACAAGAGAGTGTCTCCATGTCACAAAGGCCCAACTCCTCGGCCCATATGAAGAACAAGTTACACATAAAGGTTTGTCTCTTCCTCCGTCCAGTGAATTCTGTATTTCCAGCACCTACATCGTTGCCTGGCCCTGGGCTGGTCCTCTGATACTTGTGAAGCCAAGTCTTCACCAGACTGTCCAGTGCAGTGCTTTCATGGAAAAGACAACGCTTTCCTCTGTTGAAGTACATGTGGAAACTCTCGAGCTTCACCTTTATCAAAGTTCCCTCTTACTTAATAAATGTCCTAAACTGAAATGCCGAGTAGTAAACATTGTAACTGAAACTTCGAAGCCAGATAAAAACAATGGGGTCTAGATGCAATTAAAAAAGCATTTTAAAAAATCAAAATATTCTTATTCATAATTTTTTACTTATTCATTTGTGGCACTGAGAATCAAATCCAGGGCCTTGTACGTGCTAGATAGATATTCTACCACTGAGCCATATTCCCAGTACCCTCTCTCACTTTTTGGGAGGGACTGCTGCCCTGGGGCCTGACCCCAGGTCCTTCATATTGAGATACATCTTCAGTCTTTAAAAAACAAAACAAAACAAAACAAAACAAAACAAAACAAAAAAACACTTTTTAAAGCCATGGTTTCACTAAGTTGCTGAGTTGCTCAGGATGGATGGACTTGAACTCATGATCTTCCTGCCTCAGCCTCTTAGACTAATGGGATGACAGGCATGCCCCAGCATGCCTGCTGAATACTTTTTAAATTTAAATTAAAATAAATTGTATCTATCAGCTGGCCTTGCACATGAAGCAAACTTCCTCAGAGAACTGCCTCTCCTCCATCCCATAACCTCTGGTGGGAAAGCCAAAGAAGATATCCTAGTGGAGAGGTATTATGATTGGCTTGGGATTATCATGTGACCCAAGATAGGCCAATGAGACCTTTCTCTGAAATTTTATGCAGTTACTTGGAGATGAAAGCTCTTTTTCCTCTAGGGTCATTAACTAGGATTAAGGTTTGGTGCTATCTGTGTCTGCACTGTTATCTACACAGCGATCCCTGCATCAGTAGCTTTAGATTTCTCAGACAACTGTTAGCCATAAAGATTCATGGCTCTACTCCTGATCTCCTAAAGCAGAATCCACACCTCAACAAGATTCCCAAAACTCATATGAATGTTAAAGTTTGAGAGGCAAGGTTTTATGTTCCACTTCTGAATCCACAAACTTCTGTTTATATTATAAATTCAGATACGGAAAGGTGCCCTTTTAAGTAGTAATAAATAAGTAGTAATAGGATATACATATATAGCTATGTGCCAAGTACTGTGCTAAGAGATTTATTTGAAATATGTGAATATGGTTCTTATTTTATTATTATTTTTGAGACAGGGCCTCGCTCTGGAGCCTAGGCTGGTCCTGAACTCACTATGTAGCCCAAGATGATGTCAAACTCATGACAATCCCTGCCTCAGCCTCTTGAGTGCTGGGATTAAGATGTGTGCCATCATATTTGGGTACTATGTGGTGTTGGGGATCAAACTCAGGAACTTACATTTCCTAGACAAGTGCTCTAATCACTGAGCTATCCCCCAGCCAGTAGAATACATAGTTTTAATTTTTTTACAGAAAATAAAAGTGAGGTTACAAAGGTTTTAAAAACCCAATGGAGAGGCTGGAGGAATGGCACAGTGGTTAAAGCACTTGCCTTGGAAGTGCAAGGCTCTGAGTTTGATTCCTGACACCACGTAAAGCGGCTTATGTCTGTGATCCCAGCACTCAGGAGGCTGAGGAAGGAGGATTGCAATGAGTCCAAGGCCAGCCTGGGCTTCATAATGAGCTCAGGACCAGCCTGGGCTAAAGTGTAACTAACACCTTTTCTCAATTAAAAAAAAAAAACATAAAAAACTAAATCCCAGTGGAACCAAGACAATTATTTATGTTTTAGGCATAAAAATTCCCGACGTGTCAGGCATCTATAACATATTGGTGGTAGATGTTATTACTGTTCTGTTGAACCTCAGGCCTGGTAATGGAGTGAGAACAGGGTCGCTACTTCCCAAATGAAAGGCAGGTTGGCCGGTCAAATGCTGAGGGCTATAATTAGTCATCCTGATTTTGAATGTGTGTTTATTTCTAGGCTTTCATTTTCTGATCCGTCAAAGGAAAATTTTTGAGATTATCTAGTAACTCTTATTTCACTATTAATTGAGAAATTTTCTATGGTCTTGCAAGTTTATTGCTAACAATGCATGAGAATTTCACAGTGAGGAACCTGCAACTGTAGGCTTTAGAATTAGAAAGGCTCACATTTAAGGGCTGACTGTGCAACTAATCAGCTGTTCAACCTTCAACAGGGTACTCAACAATTTTTTACTTCAGGATTTCCATGCACAAAAGGATGATTTCTTATCTGAGCACGCACAGCACATTTCAGCAGCTTTGCCATCTGGATGCATCTGCACTTGGTGACATGTCACAGTTTGGTCAGCAGCATTACTTCATTCTTAGGCATTCATTAATTGAGCATTTTATAATTAGTGATCTTTCAGAGTCACCGAAATATGGTAATGAAATGCTAACCTCAAATGACATAGACTGTAAATAGGACGCCAGGACCACTGTTATCATCTGTAACATCTCATTTTTTTTTCCTAGTGGAAAAGGTACTGCTTGTACACATTGATTTTGTTTGTTTGTTTGTTTGTTTTTTTATACAGGGTCTCACTCTGTAGTCCTGAATTCACTATGGAGCCCAGGCTGGCCTTGGACTCACAGCAATCCTCCTGCCTCAGCCCCTCAAGTGGTGGGATTATAGGCATGGGCCACCACACCTGGCTTTATGTGGTGCTGGGGAATCAAATTCAGGGCCTTAGCACTTTAACCTTTGTGTCATTCCTCTAGCTCCGAGGTACTAGTTTTAAAATGGATCTTCACTTTCTTCAAAATCTTTAAAGACGGTCTTTGAAATATGTTCCCCTTTGTCACCCTCACTTTTTGTAAAGTATAAATGAGGCGCTATTCCACAGAATATTTTGGGTTTGGGAACCATGACTTACGTGTCATTGAAACAAGAAGGGTGAAAAGCAGACATATGTAGCCCCTCCTGTTCAAGACATGAAGGTTGAGGTGAGTGTCAATTTAGAACAGCCTGGGTCTTACAGGGATGGGATACCCCCACCCTGCTCTGGTACCTTGGGAAGACAGCAAGGTGGGTGGCTCTGCACTGTGTTCCTTGAGTGCTCTGCACTTGATTGTCTCTTTCCTGTTTTCAGTAGGCTCAGACCTGTGGGATCCAGGGCCAGAAGCAGGAAAGATACAGAGCCCCCACACCACAGAGCCTGCCCTGAAGTTGTTTGGATAGATGCGGCCTGTTCTAGAATGCTTCTATCAGCTGGAGAGGAAAAAAGTCTTCAGTTCAAGTGCCCTTAGGAAAACTTCACAGTGTGGAGACTTGGGCAATGAACTCACCCTGCAGGAAATGTTGTGTTATTATGTAGTTTTCCTCTGCTAAAGGCTGTGGATACATCTGACCTTATCCATGGACTGAAAGGATATTGCTCAAGTTCCTACCACATCAGTTGGGGAGTCAGGTCTGTGTGGTAGAAAGACAAAAAGTATGGTTTCGAATTTAGTTAGGTCAAATTTTGCTTCAGAAAGTCACTTATCATCATTGAGTTACAGCTTCCTCATCATAAGGCTCAGGACTAAGGAAAAATTTGCTCAGATCCTCTATGCAGACTCAGCACAGTGGGCCATGTAGGTAGTGGACATGTGAGTACGTACGTACGTGTCCGTCCCTTTGCCCAGGCATCTATCCACCTGCCATCCACCTGCCTGGGCAGCCATCCATTTCTGCCTGTATCTATGTACCTATCAGCCTACTACCTATCCACCTATTTCTAGCTCTGTTCTTTCTCTCATCATCTGTGCACTTTGGCAAATCAATGACATACTTGCAGGAAGGAGTTGCTTCATTTCTAACTCCAGTGGAATCATTATGATTCTCAGAGTATTATGCAAGTGTTTAGCCAAGAACTGAGGCAAAGTAGCAATAGCAATGTATACTTTCTCAGAGCTTGCTTGGTTTGGAATGTATGATGGCTCCAGTGGATATGTATTTATAATAATATAATTCATTTGCAGGAGTCACAGCTTTGCTTTCATAGGCTAGTGGGCCTGTGAATCTCTTTCTTAAGAAAACTGAATAATACATCAAAAAAGCTATCGTGAAGTCTTGTGGGCTCTACAACACAACTGAGTAAAGGATTTATGAGTGACCGAGTTCCTGTCCCAGTACCTGGCCCTCCCCAGGTTTGCATGTGGAACTCTGTGGTGCTCTGTCGCCCCCCTCCAGGTGGCTGTGAACACCCACCTGGATGCCTGTGCTTGATTTGCTAAGGAAACAAAAAACAAAAAAGCAAAAAACAAAACAAAACAAAACAAAACAAAAAAAAAAACAAAAAGAGGAGGTGAAAGAAAAGGAGAAAAAATACCATTTAAAGGTCAGCAAAGAAGTTATGATTGTGACTATGAGTAAGACCTGACATGGTTAGCAGAAACTTCCAATATACCAAGCTTCATACCCATGTCTTCTTTGATCGTAACTTTAAAATCCAGTGTTATATGATTCTTGCTCTTCAGTCTTTTCCTTTATTGCCACTAGTGTGAGCTTTCTGCGAGTGCAAACCACTAAGTTGCCCTCTTTCTTAGAATCCTTCCGTGGCTCTCTGTCATCTTTGGGCATTAAGCGCATGGCATCTTTCTTCGAAAAATTCATGTACATGCCAAAGTTGGCATAGATTCAGGGTGAGGAACTTTTGGACCATAAGCTCCTGCCGGGACTCTGTCTTGTTATGGCATATAAAGGCCTGTGAGATCCCACCTCCTGTCTAACTTGCTATCACTAGCCCTATCTCCGCCATCATGTTATAGCCACACAAGGTACAGAGTAGTCCAGGGTAGCCTCTGTCTGGCGCAGTTTGGCTCTACCACTTATGTTTCCAGGACTGTGTTATTAAGTTCCCTGTGCCTCAGTGTGCTCATCTGTGAAGTGGGAATACCAACATTTTATCTCTCTCCTAAGGGTTTTTGAGGAACAAGTGAGCTAATGCACATAAATTACACAGAATTATACCTGGTATGTGCTATACATTAAATAAAGTTATTTTTTATCCATTATATGATTTTTGTGTATTCATCTTGCCAAAAAGGCAATTTAAGCCACACATCATCATGAGTGCTGTCCTGGTTTTCTGAAGAGGCCCCATCTCTCTTACATACAACTTGGCCAACAGGTATTACAGTGTCCTGGATTTGTAATTTGCTCATGCGCAACTGCTCTGTGAGGCAAAGCGCTATTTTGCTCTTGTTTCCATAGTTCCTGGCTTTTGATGCTGTGCTGGCTGCAAGGTAGTCTCCTGCTAAGCACTTGTCAAGTGGATTGATGAGTGAGTAAATACCTTCCTTATCAGCAAGAGAAAGGCTCATCTGTCTCAGACACAAGTTTTGGAGTCTTCAAATATTTGTCCTTAACTGAATGCTTGGCACATGCTCAAAAATGTTTTCTGAATTCTTCTGAAATATGTTCAACTGCTAACTCTGATTAAATGACAATTATTTTTTGAGAATCCTTTAAATGTTGAAAACATTATGATCCATACTACACATTATTACTGTTTCAAGTCGAGCTCACTGTAAAACAGTCTTGGAAGTTTTGGAGCCAGACAAGAAGGAAATTTCCAAAGCCAGAAAAGTTTCTAAGGACTTCTCCCCAGCCACATGTCCAGCCACAGCCTCTGCTCATCCACCTGCTGAGCTTGCTGCTTAGTCACGTGCACACACAAGACTGACACAGACACAACTTCTCTCTGTCTTGGCCGGAAACATTCATCAAAGAACACAAACTTCTCCAGAAGAAAAAAAAAAAAGGAAAGAAAAAACACAAAACAAAAACCAAAACAAGAAGGAAGATTCACTTGGGTCAGTAGCTTTAGTTTTTAAGTGCACGTGAGGCCAAATCACTGGACTCTGAAGCCAAGGATGAAATGAAGCTCTGCAGCAGACAGAACTCTGCTTCTTCAGAGCTTCTGCCTGCATGGACATGCTGCTTTATAAAGGTCAACATGGAAATGGGCATGAGATGTGTTTAGACAGCACAAATTAACTCCTTAAGTATTACTGCCACTCCGCAATGCTCTCTGGGAGTACATACCTTAAGGAGCTATTAAAAACAAAATCAAAAACTGAATATAACTCAACAGTCCTGAAAATTGATTAATGCATATACAATTGGTTCACCTGCATCCTTTTGATTCTCTATTTGAAAGAGAGGGCACGACGAGGAGAGAAAGAGAGAAACAAGAACATATATGCAAGATTAATGAGCAAGTGGACCAAAATGCCCCCCACCTACGTGTGATACATGATGCTGGAAAGAAAAGGTTGCCCTTGGGCTCCCAGCTGCCCCGAAGTGTGGGGGCCAGCAAAAAAAAGGCTCCTCCACGGAGGTGGAAAATGCTGCGCAAATAGAAAATTAGTGAAATTAAGTTCAATGAGAAATCAAGCTATGACACACACACAGATTCTTCAAGTGACAATTAAGTCATATGTCCTAGCCAGAGCTTAGAGCAAGGGCAAGTCAAAATCTCCAGAAAGAACAAGGACCAGCTTCTCAGCTTGAGAGAGAACAGACAGGAGGCATACATAATCTAATTTTGAGAGAGCACAGATCACCTCATGTGATCTCATACCCACAATCCTTTACCATCTTAAATATGGAAAAGAAGGCACAAATTTGCCCTAAATGTCCTTAATCTGATACCTAACACACTGCTTCCCAGCCTAGCTGCTACTGTTGGATTGTGTACCAGTGACAAGCATTTTACAAATTAGGGTTACACACAGGCAAAGTAAAAATGCATTCAGGTCACAGACAGAGAATAACTGAAAAACTTACAGACAAATCTGAGTTTCTCACAAACAAATGGCTTAATTGTCTAACCTGTTTTAGGCTGATAAAAAGTGACTGGACTTCTCACACTGGGTTTCACAGACAGAACCAACAGACAAGCCAATGCTAAAAAACTTGAAGCAAGGAGAGTGAGTTGGTTTGGATCTGGATTGTCTTGAAATAATGAAAACAGAAAGAGTGAAGACAGCATGGTGAGGAGGTGGTAGGTACTCACGAATGGTTAAATCCATCACTTGGGAGGCCAAGCAGAAGACAGGATGCTCATACATTTCTCTCTTTTTCCCTATAAAAGAGGATTTGGGCATGCAAGAGGCTTAGGTCAGAGGTAAAGAGGTTAAAGGTCATAGGTTAGAGGAAAACGTTACATTAGCTCAAAGAAAAATAGCCACAGAGTATTTTGGGATAAACACAGGATAAAAGAAAAAGGAGTCTCAAAATTTGAGATCTACTGGATTAACCATTCAGCATGCCGTGAGTCACGAGAGAGATTGTGACCATGATTTTACATGTCTCTTTAGAGTTATTGGCAAGAATACAATGACCAAAAACATCATGAGTAAAGGGAAACAGAATTTTGTTAATTTAAGGCTCCAAGATACTAAGGATTTCAGACTTTAGTATCTAAGGCTCTTTAGGTATTTCTTCATAAACATAGTCTCTAGCAATATTACTACAACTTCTTTCTGAAATTCTTAGGTAACTAAGCAGTTAATGCTCACTAAAGGGCTCAAATGTAAAAATAGAAGATTTATTTTCTGAGGGCAGGATCAGAGCCCTATATAAGAAAGCTGTCTGGTAGTAATATCTTTAAAGCTGCAATGTGTCAGCCCATAGGCGGACTATGTTCATGAAAGAAAACCTAATACATGCAGCCAGAGGATGTTGGGTTGTCTGAATTAACAATCCCAGCATGCTTTGAAATTGATGTCTCAGCCACTTTTGTAGAGGTCACATCAAAAAGTGGCTGAGCCAATCACGAACAAGGAAGGAGAGAAGCAGAAAAGAGCAGGTAGTGTGGAATGAGGTACTTCTCTGAAAAGAGAGTTGGGAAAAAAAAAAAAAAGATTGGTTTCTTCAAAGAATCCCCAGACCTAAAAGTCACAGTGCAAAAGATAATTAACACAACCAAGAAGAATTGAGGCACAAAAGGAAATTACAGACCAGCTGATCTACTTTGGAAATGAATGCATTTTTACTTACAGATCTTAAAGTTTGTTTTTGGATTTATTTATCTGAAAGAAGAGAGCAGATCTTACCAAAAGACTAGTAATAGCTAGACCAAGACCTATGAGGCAGCAGCCATGGCAATGAAAAGTTTCTTGATCCCATCCCATCCTGGTCTCACCTAAAATTGGTAGGTACCTGGTTGACTTTACCAAATCCAACCAATCATTATATGCTGGGACGGTAAATGCTGGAACAATTATTTGCTAATATAGCTCTTTTAATGATCTTCTTGTTCCTCTATTTTTGTCACTTATTACCAAGTCAAGAGTTGATAAACATCCTTTTAGTGCCCAATTCTTAAGTGTTTCTCCCTGGATGCATAACAATGAATTCATTACCACTGGTACACAATTTGCATTGTTAGACAGACAAAAATTGAGAGGGAAGAACATGTAATGTACAGAGCACTGCGATTTGACATAATCTTCACCTAATTCTCTAGGGAAACAAAGACTTTGGCAGGGTAAACGGCAGAGTCTGGGTGGTTAGTTACGTATTTTGTGTTTCTTCCCCAGGCATGTCTTGAGGTAGACAATGTGCACTTGCTGGCTTTATAGTTAGGCATTATGTGTTTCACGTGTGAGAGAACATCAGATTCCAGAATGCAGACACATTGAGTTTTGCACACAGAACTTCCACATTTATACACTTACACCACTGGTCAAGGTGGGTGTGGTTTTCAAATCACCCTATGGCAGCCAACAGGGTAACAATGAAAAGTGATTAATACCTTTGCACACGAATAGGTCCCAAAGAACCATACCTTTGCCAGTAGAGCTTACTCAAAGGGCCTTCTGGATGATGACATGATCATCAGTGACTCTTTGTCTAAAGACTGACAGGGCAGTTGTAATGAGCACCTTAAGTCTGAGTAAAAGGACTAGATAAAATTTAAAGCCAACTTGGAGCCATCAGAGGTAGCACTAACCTGCCACCAAGTTTTAAATACTTCCAAAGCACAAGATACTTCTAAGGGGCAAAGAAAATGAAGCAGAACCATGATGTTGCAATTCTCAATTCTTGTTTTCCTTTCAATGCTCTAAGGAGGAGACAAACTGCTTCTCTTTAAAGGAGGTAGCGGTTCTTTCGTAACTCTTTCACAGACAAACATTAGCTGCACAGCTTATACTTAGAGCCAACACAAACTCTCAGAAGGACTTCAGTTATCTTGTAATATCCTCTATTCACCATCCTTCCTCTATAAAAGCTGTCTCTGAGTCCTTGTCCTAGACTTTAATTCCTTTGGCACAGTAAAGGAAGATTCCACATGTCAAATTCTTCTGGCCTAACATACCTACATGGAGAAGAGACAGACTTCCCCAGGGAGGCATACCAAAATTTAAATTCAAAACCTGGGGGCAAAAGTGAGCCTTACCTTCAATTTTGGCATACTCAGAGAGGCGCGAATAGTTGACCAGAGCCGCTTGCTCTAGACATTTACGAATGACTGTTTTTACCTCCTCTTGTGGCACCGGGGTAACAATATCTTTCATCAAAACCTTCAGGCAGAAAGAAAAGGGATCAGTAAGAAGTTCCAGCCAATGCGAGGTACTCATTTATGCTTCCCAAACACTTGGAGATTAACCTAAGTCGTGAATTCCTCCTTGTGAATGAATAACGATTGACAGCCACGGTTAAAAAGAAAAGACCAGCAATGCGCAGTTAGGATGGCAAATCCCATGTAGGCATTAGGAACAGGCTAGAAGCATCTCTTCAGCACATCCTAAATATTGGGAGTCTGAAGATACAACTCTTATAATTTTGGCTGTTTTCTCCCTTTTATTAATATTTGATGAATGGTATGCCAACACTTCAAAAATTATAAACTACAGTATTTCACTGTTGTTATGTGCATATCTCTTTATCTGTCTTTCACTTCCATCCTTACCCTTTCCAAGAGTGACAGTGTAGCTTTCAATGCACCTTCAGGTCGGCCAAATGGAAAGCAATACCTAAAAAAGACATAAAACTCAGTGTATTACATTTTAGCAGGAAGTAAGCTACACTTTGAGTCTGATGGCAACTCTCTCTAAGGAGCGGAAAATGCTTTTTATTTTGTCACATTGTGTTATGTTAATCTGAATTCACACCATATATGTGTGTATATAATGTATATATGTGTATGTGTGAATAATGACTAAAGAGGGACTCTGCAAATGTCTGCGGCAGAAAAGAATATTTAGAGTGATGACATAAGGCTCTGTTTGGATTTCTATTGTGAATTGAGAACCATTAGTTAGCTCAAATGTGACCCTGAATCTTCTTACAAGGACTGGCATTAAAAACAATTCGCTGAAACCAGCTAAAATTCAAACACATTTCGGCATTGACACAGAGAGGAAACTCCGAACTCTGCTCATCATCTGTCCTGCATTAGGGATTTTTAATTTTCACTGGACTTTTTGTTGGTGGTGGTGCATTTTACAAGCAGTGTGTGATCAATAAAGGTTACTGCATCAAAGTCTTGCTCCTTCCAGGGAGATTTTTAACGGTACAGCTAAGAACTATGTGAGATACCATCGCAAGCTCCACAGACTGTTTCAGGCTGTTATGAGCCCTTCAAATATTATCCTTCAAGTTCAGAGACTAGCGTGGGCTACGTAACCACAGACCATCCTGGGTGCCTTGGGTAAGCTTCTTTACCTCTCCCAGCCCCACTTTACTCCTTGTTTATGTTAACTGATGATAGTAACTACCGTATCAAGTTGCTCTGAGATTAGAAACATGAACTAATGGTTTTCCAGCTCCTAGTTCTGTAAACAGCACATGGAAAATAAGTAGGAACTATTATAAATGCTACTGCTGTTTTTGAGTTCCTACTTCAGTTTCTTGGGTCCAGAATCACCAACACAGCACTTGAAACACTCAGTTTGCTTCAAGACAGAAGTGGGCTGTTTCGAGAGAGGGCCAAGGGCAGGATTTATTGGCTATTTTCAGTGTGTTAGGCAAGCCAGCCTTCCTTTTTCTGCAGAACCAGCCATACCTACTTCTAGAGGAATGAAAATGGTGGGAACTCTCTCAACATGACAATAGCCTGTTCATTCTTTTCTTCAAGACATGATTTAGAGTTTTCACTTATTCGTCTTCTTCTGTTTTTAAACTTTTTATCTAGGAACCTCATTAAATTAAACTTCTTTTTTAAAGGTTGGTGAACAGAGTCAGCTCACACAGGAAGGATTTGTTCTTTGGGTAGAAATGAAAGGAACTTCAGAATTCATAGTTGGATAGCCATTGTGGAATGAGGTCTAAACTGACTTATATTTTCTATTCAGTTGTTACGGTTTGAATCTGGAGGGTCCCTGCAGAGCTTCATGTACCTAAGGATACTGTGTACTGTTGGGAGACGAGGCATGGCTGGAAGGGGCAGGTGCCTGGGGCTTGACCTGGCAGGGTGTGAGTGCTAGCTCCTTAGCTCCACCCATGCTCCTGTACTTGGCTCTGTTCTACCATGCCACGAGGAGCTCTTTCTCTGGCTTTAGTCATTCCGTGTCGTTCCTCCATTTCCAGGTGCCAGCCTGTGAATGAATGGTGACCTTCTGCAACTGTAAGCTAACATAAATCTTTCCTCCCTAAGGTTGTGGATGTTGGCTATTCTGTCCCAGCAATGAAAACTAAGGAACAGTTATTTCCGTGGATCCAATGTAATTGTGACAGATTTACAATTTGGGAAAAGCGAGCCCTTTATTTGATCTTTCCTGTCTTTCTCTTCCAGTGAGCCCTGAATGCCAGATCCTTACCTAAAATGTGTAATCTGATTTTCCAGGAGAACCCGGAGTCTCTCTTTAATCTCTTCAAAACGTTCCTTCTCTTCAACGGTCACAGTCCCGATTCCATCAGGCCTGAAAGAAGATATGTCATGAAGTGACGGGAACCTTGCCTGCTGACACCATCAAATCACACCTCTAGCAGGAGGAAACTGTCCGTGTTAGAAACAACAACTACAGTGATCCTTGTGACGGCAGGAGGAGTGCAGCTCTTGAGGGCAGCTTTCTCGCGTGGATGCATTGCTTTGGTTTTTAATTTTGGAGACCTCTGTAGAGCTACAGCTCGATTTTGGGGGCGGGTGATAACATATACAAAGCAGCAGCTCACAGGTGAAGCCGGACTCCTTGACCTATATTTGACCCACAGCTTCTTTAAAAATTCTGAAACTCATTGCCAACAGATTTAAACTTAGGAAAGGTTTATGATACTATTAGGGTTTTTGGTTTCTCTTGAAAAATTAAGAACAGCTAATATTAATTGGCAATTACCAACTAACAACTGCTTCCGCTAGCAGGGGTGGGTACTCACTCACCTAGTCCACATTTCAAATTTGCATCATCTGTCTCTCTTGGGGCCACTTAGACTGGGGATCCCTGAGTGTTCCACACATATTTTTATGAAAACTAGTAGCCTTGCATTAATATTGATTTAATTAATTTTAAAATTGAATTTAAATCTTAAATGTCCACCTTGCCCAGAGTCAAATGTTCATAAATGGCTAAATTCCAGTTTGCAATACATGTTTGGATTAACTAAAGCACTCATGTATTAACTGAAGATCAAACCGCATGCCATCCAGTCTTAGCAAACTATTGCTCATTGTAATAATAAAAATGAAGACCCTGGAGTGAATGAGTGATTTCAGTTTAATCACAGTCTTCTCAGAATTCCATATCTGCACTCAGTACATAAACATCTCCTCTAATTGTTGTAAATCCTTCAAGTTGAAAATATAAAGAGGATGTGTATCTGTAGCCCCAATTTATCTGGGCTAAATTAGACACAGGATACTCTGACCCACTCAAAGCCTTCAGCTTCTGGGATCTCATAGTGACTTGTTTTGACTACTAGCTATGCCAGTTTGCAGACTGGTGTGTCACCACGAAACTTCTATTGAAACATTCCTCGGTTTGCAATTGCAAGTTGTCTTGAGACCAAACAAATGGTCTTATTTATAGGCCTTCTCAAGGAACCAGCAGAAGCTGGGAAAATCCTTTATACCATACCAGTCTGAATACACAAAAGACTTGGCAATGCAGAGCAATATACCTCCTGTTAGAGGTTAATTAGTCAGCTTCCCTTCTCTTCAGACAATAAAAATACCCTGCTTGAACAAGGAGAAAATGTCCACTTCTCCAGTTTATAAAAAACACCCTCAAATATTAAAATCCTACTCAGTCTATTTCTTCACATCTCCAAACACATAGAAAGAAGATAAAGTGATAAATATCAAGCAAGCAGTAGAATAAAGCAAGGGATGTGCCCTTATTTTCAAAATTTCTAGAAAAAATCTTGAATGCTAAGCTATTAAGTTAGTTTTTAAAAATTGTCATATGAAATGTTCATATGAATCTGTAGTTGAACCCCAACCCCAGGATTATCCTACTGGTCCCCACAAAAATTCCATGTGATACTTTGATAAATTCTTACTTCAGTTATAAAGTTAGAATTTCCTTTTGAATTTTGTTTACAAAAAGCCTAGCCTGCTAGCACACTGAACACGTGTGACTGATGCGTGCGTACACACAGTCCGTGAAACCCATTTTATTTGTTAGCAGGAGAAAAAAAAAGTGCAGAGAAAGATGCTATTAAATGTAGCCTACATGCAGGAAGGGGCTCAGGCCAGCATTCAGAGACACGGGGCTTTCCCACTTGGGTTTGAGATGAAAAAATTTGAACAGCTCACATGTGCCTCACTTTATCAGTTCACACTACAAACAATATTATTACAAATGTAAAATCTGATTGTTTCCTGCCTCTTGTGATTACTCACAGCAGCTTCTGCTGTCCCAGTCACTTTCCTGTGAGCCACTTTCTGAATACATCTCAATATTGAAAAAATGTAAATAACTACAAATTTTCTGCTAGTCTCTGTAATGGCTTCTTCATAAACTATACCAGTGGTATAATTTTAACATAAATAAAACAACCTATGCTCATTAAATCTGTGAGACCCATAATACTGAGTCTGCCAGCAAAAAAAAAAAAAAAAAAAAAAAAAAAAAAAAAAAAAAAAAAAAAAAAAAAAAAAAAAAAAAAAAAAAAAAAAAAAAAAAAAAAAAAAAAAAAAGGTGACAGAGATGGAGGAATGGCACAGTGGTTAAAGCACTTGCCTTGAAAGTGCAAGGCCCTGAGTTCAACTCCCCAGCATCACATAAAGCTGGACATGGCGGCATATGCCTGTAATCCCAGCACTTGGGAGGCTGAGGCAGGCAGATTTTCCTAAGTCCAAGGCGAGCCTGGGCTACACTAGTGAGTTCAGGACCAGCCTGGGCTACAGAGAGAGACCCTGTCTCAAAAAAAAAAGAAAAAACAAAAAACAAAAAAAAAACCCAAAATAGGTGACAAAGCAAATCATGATTTTTGACATCAAAAGCAAATTCCTTTATAATTGTCAGAGCTGCTCTACAATGGTGCTGGGAACAAGGGATGATGTTTCACAAAATGAGGGAGCGACCCTCCAGAAATACACCTGGCCAAAGACCACAGTTGTAATTATATCAGTTAAAAAACCACAAGTTTCATGTTTTATTTGATTTCACATAATTATTTTTAAAAATTGTTAAAGATCAATGTATCATTCATTGAGGTACAAGCTGAAAAATGACAATTTTTCATAGGAGCAATTTTTTTTTTCTAGAGCAGTGGTTCTCAAACCTGAGTATGCCTCCGCATCACCTGGAGGGTTAGTGACAGCCCAGGTCACTGAGTGCCACTCCAGTGTTTTTGACTCAGTAGGTCTGGAGGATGCACTGGGAATCTATATTTGTAACAAGTTCTCTAATGCTGCTGGTTCTAGAAGCACACCCTGAGAACCATTGCTATAGACAAACCAAGAAAAGAAACCAACCAACCAACCAGCCAACCAACAACCAAGACACAAACCCAGAGTTAGTAGAGGATCTTCTGGTGGTTGAAAGGGTACACCTGATTCTGGGTGCGCAACTTCCTTCAGACTAATGAATTTGGAACCACAGATCTTCTGCGAAAGGTACACAGTCCACTTACTGAGCTAGCAACTCCTTTAAAAAAGAGGCAATTCCACTGTTTTTAGCAGTACTGGTTGCAGAAGAAAGTAATAGCAAAATCATACTGGAGTCTTGCAGAAGCCATGCTTTTGTATTTTTTACCTGAAAACATTTCAAAGGGCTATGATTTTATAATTATTATAAAACTCGCTAAGTATTCTGTTCCTTTCTCAAGATATACACCACTTAATGAATCACAAAGAATAAGACAGAAAAAAAGAATGAGGCATGATTTTAAAGTTCTAGATAGGAGGTTCTAGGTTGAGATGTGTCTTGTACAGAATACATGTCTAGGAGCCCAAACATCTCTATTTATTCATGATCATGCACATTCTGTCGGTCCAGAGTTGAACTACTTAGCATCCAGTGCCACTTCCTGAAAAGCTTCTGGAGTTGGAGAAATGATCTCAGCCATACATGGAGGAGGGTAAATTGAGGGGCTCATCCTGTTATAAATGCTAAAGGTTTCCTAGAGGCTAGCTTCCCCCTTTCAGAGCAACTGACCATCTAAGCTGGGCAATGACCAAAGCCTCAGTCACTGGGATGCTTTCTTGTGAATCGTGAAGCTGAGTCAGTGATGCAAGCTGAGAAGAACAGGTGGAGTTTGCTTGTTCCACAGGTCAGTAATTCTGGATGTCTGGCTGCATGCCAGAACTGAGAATGGACAAGACCTCCCCTCACAGCTTCTGTTCAATTTGTCAGTAGTGCATCTAGATTCTGGCACTTTCAAAGGATGCAGGTCCACTGCTCTGGTCCTACTTCTCCTTCATCTGAATCTGCCTTGATTTCAATTTCCCTTTCTTTCACATTCTCAGCTTCATCCCAATAAACTCCTTTTTGCTTATATTCTCCAGCATTAGTTTTTGTTACTTATATGAGGTAAGTTATTGAAGTACATAATCCCCCCTCCTCCACTGAAGTATACAGTCTTTGATTTCATCAAAGTGTGGACGCCTTTAAACCTAGCTTTAGGGATGAACACCCATGCACACACGCATGTGCCCACACGACACACACACAATCGCAGCCCCTTGTCTCTGGTTCCCCCTAACTGCACCCTGGCTAACAGTTCACTTCTTGTATATCATGATCCTGTTAACCTGAGACAATATGCAGGTCAAGCGCAGTCATTTTTGGAGCCCCGATGAAGACTGGAAGCACTCCCACCTGCAGGCCATCCCTGGACCCAAGTGGGCCTCTCCAGCCACAGGAGACTATATTGCATGTGACATGGTGGGCATCTCTGGAATCCATCTTTCAAGTTTTCGGCAAACCATTTTCTCACTGTCCTTCACAAAGTTGACATTTTCAGCAGCGTGATAGGAAAGATGTCACGTCGGCTGCTCTTCAAGCTCTTGTCACAGTGGTTAGCGCCAGTTCTGTCATCCTCACTCTCCTCACAGTCTCCCTTCTTGAGCCATGTCACAAATAATAACACATCTAGACTTGCATTTTTCTTTCCTTATTTCCATGGTTTTTTTTTTTTTTTAGTCAAATTGAAACTATCATAGCCCAGCTGCCCAACCCTCTGAGTAGCTGGTTATGCAAATAGTTCACCCTTCCTCCTAGAGCTTCTCTCTTAGAGATTATTAATTAATGCTTATTATAGACTTAATTCAATATAATTAAGTACTGAGCTTTAATGAAAACATTTTATTTTGACATTTGAAATTAAGCATGAACAATGTAATCAAAGATTTTTAGCTACCATGTGTTTTCTAAAACAAATTGACCTCTCTGGTGTTCTTAAATTGTTACTGAAAACCCAGGTGAGCCCACAGAGTCACAACATTTAATTAGCCGGCTAGCCTGCTTTTCTGCATCGGTGTGAAATCTGGGCCACACACCTTTCCTTTGAAAGGTGAGGATTTCTTTCGGAGAAGGTCAGGACGCAAAATTAATTCAGAGTTTACAGTGATTGACATCTTCTGATATTGCACCTACAAAATCCAGGTATAAAAAAATAAATAAATTCAACAAGAGAGGAAAGAAGTGTCTGGTCTACTACTCCACATACAACCAGCTTTAAGCCTCCAATCACTACCAACAAGGGGTAAAAACTCCAGCTGAAGAGGGAATATACTTTCATCTCCAAATGCAAATGTCCACATATGCTGGTGCAGGCACTGTAAACATGATATATTCTCTCCCTCCAAATGGATTCATGCCTGCAGACCGCATTATGGATCCATGAAAAATGTCCTTAAACAAGCATGGTAACTGAATCCTACTTGCTACTAAATTGTTCCAGCCCAGAAACACAAGAGCTTAAAGGGCCAGAATGGGACAGAACATCTTAGATGTTCCTTGCAGCACTTCCTAAAAGGACATTTACACCAAATACTTGTAACCTTTGATATAAAAAAAAACAAACAAACTGAACTTCTCTTGGCAGCTCTTTATTCTTCCGAGTTTTATGAGTGATCGCTTTGAGTTTAATCCTACCGTGGAATATTTTCCTTTGTCTTTTTGAATTGGTTAATAACATAAATTCAAAGTAACATGAAAGTATTATCCCACCCAAAGGAGATATTTCTGCTTGCTCATCTGGATGGCCTGTATAATCCTAGGTTAATTGTAAATTATAATGAGGACTCTCACAGTCCATAGTCATGGCTTCATTATAAAAGCCAGCCTCACCCTTTCCCTTTACTTCCCTTCCAGTCCGTGCCCCTTTCTAATTATGCCCTGATGCCCTGGGGCTCAAACACTCTGCTAAAACAAATATATCAAAGTGCTTGTATCACAAAGAATGAGACAGGAAGTAGCAACAAGCAGCTTCTACATCAGTACCAGTGTGCACTGTAGCCTTGTGGGGTGGATCACTGGTCAGTTTCAAGAAAAGAAAAGAGGTTTGGAGAGGGTAAAATGTTCTAGGGAAGCCTTCTGTGACTTGTTACAGTTTATCTGAATCTGCAGTTACAACATAACAATCTGAGAAGCTTCATTCACTATGGTAAAAAGATGGGAGTGGTGGAGAAATTTACCAAATAGTCACAAACAACCCGCCTGCAACTGGCACAAGAGCATTAGCCCAAGAAGCTCAGGTTTGGTTCGGGGACTGAATGAAGCAAGAAGCCAGCCGATGGCTAAAAAATAGGATTAAATGCAAGAAAGCGTGGATTTTTTTCCTATTTGGTCTCACACAGAATTTTTTCTCTTTGAGAAATAAGAGAAGGGATAGACTTCTTCTAGAAACAAACAACTGTGTTTTAGATTCTATCGTGAAGCCTCTATTTTAGACTTCCGAGGGGTCAGAACAGTAATATGTGTATCTTTTAGTATCCGTACATGCTGAAAGTGGTGGAACATCAGGATTTCAATGACCACGCGCTGCAATAAGTTTAAATTTTTAAAAATGCACATTACCTGATAGCTTTCAATGGGCCAGAGAGACTACAGCAATGGTATAGCGAATTCATTACATCGGATTGGAAAACCTGCTGTTTTCATGGGGCAAGCTTCCTTCAAGAAGAGACAAGCTCTAAAGGGAATTTCTCATTGGACACCTACGTGCATCTGAAATTTGTTTGAAATTTTCCCCCTCTGTTTCTTATAAGTACTTCCTGTTAGGGAAAGCTGGCGCTTTAGAAGTTGGGGAGCATGATTCACCCGTATACACAGAACCAGGGGGCCAGGCAGAGGCACATTCACGTTCATGGTACAGGAGTGCCTGCATCAGAGTGTAGCATCAGATGAAGAGTGTGAGGTCACTGCTACCCCCACCCATGCTCACCTGCCATGAAAATGCTGGGTTCAGAGGATGGCAGAGCAGAGACATCCTTTTTGTGCAGTTTTAGTTTTTTCCCTTTGGAGAAAGAAGGGTTAAAAAGCACTAGGTATGTTAGCGTGTGTGTGTGTGTGTGTGTGTGTGTGTGTGTGTGTGTGTGTGTGCGTGTGTGCGTGTGTGCGTGTGTGTGTGTGTGTTTGCTTGTTTATGCTAGGTAGGCATCCACAAAAAAAGAAATGAAAGGAACCACTGTGTGACATGTCCAGCGAGAGAAGATAGAGATGAGAACAGTGGCAGCACCACTGCAGAGACAGAATTAAATGGCCTAGAGACGTTTGAGAAATGGTAAGACACAGTGACAATGGCATGTTATGCTGTGAGAGAGGAGGGCTCAAAGATAGTGTCTTGAGTTCGCATCTTGGGCAACTGGGCGGATAGAACCACTTACTCTCTCAAGGGCCCTGCTGGAGTAACAAGAGAAAAGCAAGTTCCATGTGATTGTGCATTTGACGAAATTCAAGTCCTACGCCAAAGCATTCACAAGTTTCTGAACATGGACTGCACCTAGTTTTCAAATACATTTTCGGACACATTTTTAGAGAATTTAAAAAAAGAATTCATGCCCTCTTACATCTGCTTGCAAACTCATTAATCTATGCAGAGTATTTTGGATTGGGGCGGTTGGCATTATGGATTTGTTAATTGCTGATACAATGTACTTTCTACACAGGCCATATGTGAAGAGCAGCACTGGCATTCAAGAAATGTTAAATAATAATGTAAATGAGAAAAAATTCCAATCCCAATAATAAAGGGATCCAAGGAACATTGACGCAACTTGCAATCATCAGAGCTGTTTGATTGCCTTGTCACTGTGGGACAGTGACCAAAGTGATGCTAATCTAAATGTCATCTAGAAAGAATACTAAAAATATTATGGTGAAAATTAAGTACTGCAACCTTGGGAGCTGATTTAAAAATGAGAAGATATAGCGATTTACATCTGTGGGTTTTGTGGTCGCCAAGTGCAACCAGCTGAATGCGTTCACATTTTCCTTTTCTTTCCTTCTCTCTTTGGAGAAAATGGGTTTAGTTTTAAAGAGTTGGCCCAAACTAATGTTCCTTCGATTATTGAGACTTAAACTTTGCTACGTATTAGAATCACTGGAGATTTTAAGTTTTCTGATACATAGGCTGCATCCTAGAGTAACGGAATCAGAATTTCTATAGGTGGGGCCCAGGCATTATCATTTTTCTGTCCCTGCAAATGATTCAGATGTGCAGCCAAGTTTGACAACCATGATCTGAAGAATCTTCAGAATTTTTGGATAGAGATTATATTAAAAGTATGGAATTCTGACTTCTTCTAAAATTTACTGAATAAAATTATTGGAGGATGGTACTAGGTCAAAGAAGGACCCAGGCGAAACCAAAAACTTTCCAGCAGAAAGAGAATTTGAAGTGCAAGTTTACTGTCCCCATTACCTTGTGCCTGGGTAGCAAGTTCAGGTTTAAAGCCTTGATCATGGGGTAAGCAAACCTTTTATTTAGTGTTGGGGGAGTGATCAGCATAAGGCTGGGACATTGGGCTGTTTAGTTGGTGTGTGTGTGTCATGGATTGGGCAGATGAGGACGAAGGGGGAGTAGGCAGGTGGACTACAGGCTGTGGGAGATGGGTCCACGCTGGAAGTCAGGTTTGTCACCACCAGTTGGCCAATTACTGGGGCTGAAGAAGGTTGCTATGGCTGGTCATGTTTCTACTGCTGGGAAGAAATGAGCTACTAGCTACGTAGCCGTGAAGATCATTCACAGAAAGCCAAGCTGTGGGAGTGGGGAACAGCTGAGAAGTTCGCTTCAGAGCCACAGCAAGGAACTCCACAGGTGAGACTGACTATTCGGCATTTTTAAATCTCTCTGTAGGATTTATAGGAGCTAGAGTGTGAGCTAGAATTTCATAGTCAACAGGAAAATGTTTGAAATCACTATGTAAACTGTAGAATGCTACAGGATACTTAATATTATTTCTTCTTCATTAAAAATGGAATGCAAACACAGATCCTGAAATACACATAAGCCTGTCAAAGGACCAGTCTATATCCTTTTGGATCGTTTTCATGGCACAGGAACTAGGTCAGGCTTGAGCCAGTGCTGTCTCCCTACAGTTGCAACCCCGCTCGGAGGCAGAGCTTTCCAAAAGCAGCACCTCGGACAGCAGCCACGGTGGTTCCTTCTCTTGAGACTCCTTCGGTCAGACCTGTGCCCCAGGCACGGGCTACATATCCGGTGCACTTCCTTACTAACTCCTGTAGTCTGACTGACTGTCCCAGCGGAAACACAAACAGAAACTCCACCTACAACCTTACACATTGCTCTGAGGGCGAGGGACGACCACAGAGAACAAGGACGTCCTTTGTTCTTCACTGGTGAACTTGCATCTACTGATAGGCAGCTTGCCACATTCTCTAGAAAAGTTGGCATTTTCATTTGGTCATCAACAAATGAACTCATACATTTCAGTGCTTAGAAATGTTCTGTGATCAACTCATACTGAAGTGTGTGTAAAGCCTATATTCTCACAAATTTTGGGTGGCCTGGCAATTTTAGGAGTAGAATCATTAACTCCAAAACCACAACAAAATGTCAAAGTGTCAATATTAATTTGGGACAAGGGTAGGGAAAGTGCAGAAGGGCATGGGGTAACACTGGAAATGATGAGCAAATCTAGCCTACAACAAAAACGACGGTTAACGATTTGCTAGTTTATCACCTACAAAATGAAATATTCTTACAGTACACAGGAAACAAGACAAGATAAATGGAATTTTAGAATTTCAAAGCACTCAGTAAGTGATTCTATTGAAAATCACTGATTTGGTGATAGGCTTTATTTTGTGCCATTATTATAAGTCATTATTTGTGGTGAATTCCTCTTCACGAGATAATTGTGGAACTGGGGACATCTTGCTGAAAGTGATAGAGATACTATAAATGTACAGGCTTGTGCGATGCCAGCCTATTTCATTTGCTCTTTAAAACACAATTTCAAAGTTACAAAGCTTAGCTGCTTATTATGAAAGATTTGGTAAGGTACCAGGTCCTTAACTAGATGATATTAAATAGACAATCTGATTCATAATTCTGTTGACATATTGTTCAGTCTTTTCAATGTAAGCATGTTTGAAAAGTCATTAAACACCTAAATCAAATTCAGTCCCAAGACATAACATTTTTTTTTCCCATTGTTAGGATCTTTCTTTTTTTTTTTTAAATTGTACCTTTGCAAACCCTTAAAGAAACAGAGACTGTGGGAATAAACAAAGCCGGAAGTTTGCAAAGGTGAAAAGTGGTTACCTGGGCTACCTGGATGGAAGAGAGGCAAAGGGTCAGGAATGCAGCAAAACCAAGCCACGACATATGTCACTTCTTACCTTCTGGGCTCTTGACTTGACTGGATTTTGGGTTCTTTTCTCTTTTTGAATTCTCTTTTGGTATCTTTTTTAGCCTCTGGTTCAGACTGGGAGGGGTTTTTGCTCCCTTCCGAGTTTGTATTGGGTAGCAGCCCACTAAGGTACACATGCAATTGTTGACTTTTGAGAGGGGGTAGTTACATGAGGCATGCAGAGTGTGGCCAGCCATAGGAGATTCAAGAGCACGCATACATGCACAAACAAAAGAAAGAAAAAGAAGGATACATCACAAAGCAAAATCAAATGCATTTAAACTAAAATAATAAGAAAAAGATGCAAACTTGCATAAGGAAAATCAGAACTGAAAAGAAAATAAGAAATCCAAAACTGTTTCCATGACAAGATGTATAAACCTAACTGTGAATCAAGTGGCAGTCTTACAATATGAAATCCAGACAATGTGTATCATAATTCATGATGATGTTTACCAGGGAGTTTACAAAAACACTTCATTATTTTATAACACTTTCTTATTCAGTAACATATGTAGAATACAGTGTGACAACCCAGAGAATATAATGCAACTTCTCTCTCTCTCTCTTTCTCTCCCTTTAAAGAATTCAGTCCAAGAGGCTGTAGCAGATAGTCATCAAAGTGTACATATTTATAAAAGGCAGAATTACACACAGATACACCCCAGGTACCAGAGTTTTTATGAGATCATTTATGCAAATAAAAGGTTGTGTGCAGGGCTACCAGACCTTATAACAATAGGAGGTGAAGATAACCTTGTTGCCTGTTCACTATTCAAACCTACAGTGCTACTGTATCTGGTTCTAAAGGCTGAAGTTTCAGTTCATAAAACTCCACAAGCCCAAGAGAGAGGAAAACCACACAACAAATCCTACAGATAATTCCAAGTTGTATGGCTTGCAAGGATAAGGATGGCGGATGAAGTTCTGGTATAAAAGGAAGGTAGTCAGTTCTGGACTCTCCTCATGTCGACTGCCCCAAGAACACCCGCCTTGCCACCAGAGGCTGGCTTCTTGAAGCTGCCTCGCTTCCTCCTGGGGCCCCATCTCAGGCTGTTGGTTGGGGCGCCTTGGAATAATGTAAGATTATCTCTGCACCAGTGCGAGGCTACATACATTGGGATGGTAAACTGGCTGCGGCAGTGTGGAAATTTATTCCACATCTCCAGAGCCAAATGGCAGCGTTCTGAAATTATTTGCTGCTTCGCATTATTCAGAACACAGATCTTTCCTCCAGGAACTGGGCAAGGTCTAAAGAAAAAGAGAGCTTAGTACAGAATCAGGAGACTTGCTGTTTTGGTCTGGTCATAAAATCTATAAAATGAGGGAGTGGGTTAGACTGGGATTTCTGAAAGTTCTTCCCACTTTGATGGTTGCAAGGCATGGGCTTGCCTTCCAGCGTCACCTAGCTTGCTTCAGCTCTCGAAATGTACTTGGCTTCCTCCTTCTGCAGGACAGTTGTACATGCTGTTCCTTTTGCCTGGAACCACTCAACTCCTACACATGCTTCGCTTCTCAGCTCCAGCACCACTTCCTTGGGGAGGTCCCCTGCCATCCTGCCACTCCATCTGAGTCATGTTCTTTATTAAATCGTACCATGGAATCTTACTGCTTTTGCTCAGAGCACCGACGTGAATGCAGTGCTGGCCTTGTTTGGTGTCTAGCATTCACTCGTCTGCACAGGGAGTGCGTATCAGGACGTTTCACTCCAAGGAAGTAATCACCGAGTACTCGTAGGCTGAGCAGCAACAACAATGTTGGCAAGTGCTTATTAAACTCTTGCCACATTCCAGATCGTTTGCTGAGCTCTTTGGATCCACTTTCATCCCTCAACGGGGCTATGAGAATATTACCTTTCCCATTTTACAGATAAGAAAACTGTGGTACGGAACTGAATTAACTCTCAAGGTCACTGCTGTTAAATAGGGAAGCCATGATTTGATTTCAGATTCGTAAAACCTCAGAGATCATGCCAGAAGTCCTGTTTGCCGTTTCTTTATAGACTCCTGAAAGGCAGAAACTAAGCTGGACTTTCCCGTTCTCTCTTGGGCCTCTCCTTGGAAGAACACCCATAGAGAGCTGCTTACCTGTTCCCGTGGACATGCGACGCACAGAAGGCAAAGCTGTAGTGTAGCAGGGTCGGGTCGATCATGGCGCCATTCTCTGCCCGTTCCAGCAAGTCTCTGAGGTAGCAGAGATGTCGGTGACACCCTCGGACTCCATTGCGGGCACAGTACTCGTCTAATACAAACACCTGGCCAGGACTGAACCAGCCCTGTGTGAGGAAGAAAAGGAGAGACCTTCTTTTAAATACAGGCTGTTTTCTGGAGAGCTCTGAGAGTCAGGAGTGGTGGGAGAAGGGGAATGCAAGTCAGTTAAGCTGGAGCCAAGGCTCACTGGCTGCTGAAGCATTGTCTGTGCCACCTGCTTCAGTCTTTACAACAGACCTAGGAGGGGGCTCGGCTGTCCCTGCTATCTGGACAGGAAAACTAAATTCAGAGAGGACATGAAGTTCTGCACTTATCTTCATTTTATAAATAAGGAGGTGGAAATCTGGGTTAAGTAACTCACATAGACAACATAGAACAGGTAGGACCCAAATCCAGCTCTGTCTTATTCTAAGTCTTCTGCTTCCTTACTGTGAAGGAAGAGGAAATCTTAGAGTACACACACACACACACACACACACACACACACACACACACACACACGCCTGCACATCAGGATTTCGTAACTACTTGAACTTTACAAGAATGTTTTAAATTTTTAAAATGAAGGTAATAATGTAACTCTCCAAAGAGAACAGCAATACTAAGTTTTCCAGCTGTGAATCAGATGTGATTCAATTAAACTGCGAGGAGCTCCTTGAGCCTTCAAGTACAGTCCTGGTTTATCCCTCCTGATAATTATTTATCTTCTTATTAATTTGCTTGCTATGACACCAGCCCAAATTCTATTCTAAGAGAGAATCCAGATGGAATCTCTGCTAAAGAGAAGGTTTTGGTGGCATAATGGGATGGAAACTGCCCCTTCTGTTACGCACTTAAGAAAACAGGTGCTCAGAAAGGACAAGCGTCTTACCATTCAGGGTCATCCTTGGGTATAGCCGGAAATCAAATCAAATCATACATTTTGGTTTTAATGCTTTATGAAGCAAGGAATAAGCCAGTTTAGGTGGTGCTTAGGATGTGTACTGGGAATGTAGGGTTACTTTAAACGTAAACTCAAATTTTGCTTGGAGGGTCTTCTCTCTGAGTAGCATCCTGGATATTGCTCCCTCTTGGAAGAGAAGGGGCAAAGGGAGAAAGTGACTGGAGGCCAGGGAGAGGCCACAGAAGCAGGGGCGGTGTGTGTGGGGGGGGGGCCTCTGCAACACTCTAAGCTCGTATTAGGGAACCGGGGAATCTTCGATCGATAACACGCAGCTCAGTGCTGCATCCAACGAAAGACGGCATCTTTCCTACTTCAAATTATAAGTTACTGCAGAGGGCGGGAGAGTAGTCGAGGCAGTGGGCTGCCCCTATAGGCAACTTCTTTGCCACTCCATCTGCTACCCCAAATGCTAAATCTTAGAAACAACACTGCTGTGAAAGATTAAAATATATTTTCTACGACTCAGATGACACCAAGTCTTTTGTAGATGCCAAAATAGCTGCTTTGAAAAGAGTTGAAGAAATATCAATTAGGAACTGAGTCGAAGACACAGAAAAATTTATGTATCCCTGCTGGTCGGTCTCCAAAACCAACGGAAAAAAAAAAGACTGTAATAATGAGAAAATGGAATATATAGAGGCAAGAGATAAGGTCCTTTTAATTTTCTGCTATTTTCTAAAAATTTGGAAGGGTGATTAATAGAAACAGGTACGTAAATGCAGAAGGAAATGGATGTTTCCATATCCGTCATTAATTCTGGATCTTGGACTGTACTTTTATGCTTACAACAATGAGAAACAAGCTTCGATATTTAATTTTTTCTTTTTTAGTGGATATTCATTAATTTTCCTTTGTGGTACATTTCAAAACAAAAGAGAGTTGTTTTAAAAATAGTGATGTGAAAAAAGTCTTAAAAATAATACACCTTAAAATTTCTCCAGAGAATCGGAATTACACATCAAAAAAGAAAGATTTAAGATTATACATATTGCTACAAGTTTAATAAATGCAATTTATAATTACACGAATAATTGCATAACGGTAGGAAGCACAGTTTAGAAAAATTGCCTTGCAATGCAAGGTAAGATTTTTTTTAAAGTCAAAGTGACGTGTTCCTTTCCAATTTGGCAAAGTTCAGAGTTTCTGGATGAAGGGATTCTAAGCCTGAGATGATCAATGTATCATTTATGAGACAGAAGTTAATAAATTATTCCACAGAGTACTATTTCTATTTTAAGATTATTTTACCTAGGCTCTTTTATATTTTGACTTGTAGTACTCAAAGAAAGACATTTAAATAAAAATTCCTCTGATTAAAGTTAGGAGCTAGTCATGCAATTTAGAAAACAAAGAGATTTTCATTATATATCTATTTATAGCATTAATACACTAATTATGTAACATTAATACTGCACAGATTTACTGAATCAGTGTTTGGAGTCAGGAGAGGGATTCTCTTCTGCATTAAGTCATTTTATCTTTTCCCAAATGTATAATAGTACTAATAAATTTCACCCTTAAGAAATAAAAAATAATTTAAGGCACAGAGGAAATAAACAGACTTTTGAAGGCTTTTGAATTTAATTGTGTAAAGTCCAAACTGCATCATCAGAATTTCAATTAAGATATAATAGCAGTTCCTTAAATTTAACTAATTTCAAATCCAGGCTTAAAATAAGGATTTTAGGGAACACTGATATTTTTGCCTTGTAGCTGGGTTTGCCAATGCCTAATGCAACGTAAAATAATTCAAAGGGTGAAGAAAGACAGAATATGATGAGGAAGGAGAAGGATGAAGGCACCCGAACAAACCCCAATCAAGTAAAATTATAGAAAGTAGAGTATATTTACATTCATTTCAGTCTTTAAAAGAGACACAAAAATAACATGTTTCTTTATGAGACAGGACGGAATATCAAGTTGGGGATGGGGAAGGAAGGGCACCGTAACTTCTCAAACAAGGGGCCTTTTTTTCTGATACTGGGAGCTGAACACAGAGCCTTCCCACTGAGCTACATCCCAGACTCCCTTGCCTCACCTATGAATTTATTTTGAGACAAGGTTTTGCTAATTTTCCCAGGCTGGGCCCCAAATCGCACTCCTCCTGCCTCAGCCTCCCGGGGTGCTGGGATTACAGGCGTGCACAACCATACCCGGCTTAAGGAGGCAATTTTTACAAGTTTTTCACAAGCAGATGCCAAACTCAATTACCCTCCTGGGAATATTTCTCACGTAGCAGCTGAAAAGGGGGGAAGCTGAGACAGGGAGGCTGGGGAATTGGATGTGTCTCTTCTGAGAACTTCCTCCAGCTCGCTCTTATTTCTTTGGTAAGTAAAACCATCTCAACCCAGGAAATGGAGAAACACATTTACAATTGTTAAAGGGAGGCTGGAAGGGAGAAAGAGCTTTTGACATAAAGGTAGAAAAACATTCCATTTTTAAAAATGTTATGTTTAAATTGCTGTAGACCAAAGAATATACTTGCCAGGCAAGAATAGGAATCATTAAGTCTGTGATCCAAAGTAAGGCGCTGCACCATCTCAAAGAGGGAAGCGTGGTCAAAGTTACAGGGGTTGGAAGAGATAAATTCATCCATGCCATGTTTTTGAGCTCTATCTGCGTCTGTTCATTTACACATGTAGAGAGAGACACAATTTAGAGAAACACATCACATTTTCTTTGACATTTCAAATACACAGGAATTCGCTAGGCATTACACACGTTAGCTCCTTCCCTTTGCCTCCCACCGACACCCCCAAGATAATCTTTTTACCTCCCATTGTCAACTTGCATCACTTACTGGCCAGTGTACCGCATTTAGGCAAAAGTATATTGGCATCAACGTGTTTATCAAATGATCATAATTGCAGTGCATTCATGTTGTCTTTAAAAACTACGCACAAGACTGTAACTTCGTCTGCATTTCACCAAACACTGAAAGCAGATCGGAGCTTTGCTTATAACAGCCTGTTAGCTTTGTAGGTTTTCAATAGATTCTGCCATTCCAGCGGTTATGTCTAGAGCAATTTCTCTACAATTATGGGGGTTATCTGGAAAAAGGGTCCTGCTGATTTTCAGCAAAGTGACAATATTTGTATCCTCCCCTTGCAAATCCCCTTGGTCAATTTGGTTTCACAAAAGGTTTAAGTCCCCATCTTCCAAAATTAAAAAATTAAAAAAGAAAAAAAGATTTTATCAAAGCCTGGAGACTATATTAAATGGAAATTTGGCGTGTGACAGGCAAGGACACTGCCTTATATATATGTGCTTACTTGGCTAGCAAAGCGTATGAAAGAGACAAACAGAAATTGACTCAGCGAAGCCTATGATCTGCCATTTATTGCGAATTAATAGTCTCAATGTATTCACACTTTTCCTTACAGGGTGAAGGCTGTAGGCAAACCTCCTAAGGGCTAACTAATTAATCTCAACATGTGTAGCTAAAATGTACTGTCCTCCACTGGCAATGTAACTCGGAAAATTCCACCAGGCAAATCCTAAGGCGGAAGGAACGGAAGTCTGTTACATTAAAGGAATCGGCTCACTCCACCTCAGCCCTACTCACTGTCCTGATCTGCACACTCGGAAGAAAAGAATCTTACATCAGACTGGACAAGATTTACTCATCTCCATGCCTGCGATGTTGTACTGGAATACCGGGACCTTCCAGGAACCAGCAACACTGTCAGGGCAAGGGCAAAAATCGGTTTCTGACTTGGGACTGTGTTTGAATACTATTTTCCTAGGTGGCCTCTGTCCCAGGCAGGCTTTTTCCCCCCTGTCCTATGCTTAGGGTATGGCTGTAAGCTTGAGTTATGGCAGCAACATTACTTGCTTTAAGAAGATGTTTCTATCCTTTCCGTGGTTTGGGGTATCATTTAAATCTAAATTCATGGTGAATCAGATGGGTGCTCTCATTTGTTGGATATTTTTGAAATCTGTCATTTTTTCAGGGAAGCAGCAGTGGTCAGTGTTTGACCAAGATGTGTTGTTTATGCCCATGATACACAGAAGCAATGATTTCCAGAAGGCAAGTAGAAGAGTATGTATTTTTACAGCTAAATGGCTCCATTAAAACGATAAAGCACCAGTTTTTGGAAGGGATGTCACATGTGCAGGGAACATTAGAGAATCTGCAAGGATTGTATTTTGCTGTGATACAGTGCTGTTTCCCGTTTTTCCGAGGGAAGGTGTTTTTCAACTGTGCTAGGGATGGGATTCATTTTCTTTGGTTGTTGGTCCCTCGATGTCCAGGAAGGCAAGGCCAGCAGCTTCTGGAGCAGGGTGGCCATCTCAGGCCCCAGTTACAGTCTCAAATCTCCTCTAACCTGAGGTCTCCCTCAGCACAGGGACACCTACGCCGTCTGGGTGGCATTTCTCTACCTCTTCCAGCAGATTCTGCCTTCGCCCCATGTCTGTCAGTCCCAGGTCAACTTAATCCAGGAACAACTAAGCATGAGCTGTTCATGAATTGCTCCTCCTGTTGTATCTCCGGAAAAAGCCTCACCCACCCTACCCTGCCTCTCGTTCTGAAAGGAAAGATCAGGCAGTCTGGCTAGCAGTAGCTCCTTGCTCTCGAATTCCTCGGAAGATGCTGAAGCTGACGAGCTGGCCACGGCCTGCCTTTGCCAATGTGGCTTGGCTAGTTCAGCGCTTCTCGATTGCGATGGTACAACGGTCATTTAGCTTGGAGAGAGGGCACACTTTCGTGGCTGTTGGGAGCGAGGCACATGTTTCAAGTGTCTTACTGTTTGTTTACTGAGCCTCTCGAAAACTTTGCTGGTGAGCTGCCTTGCCTTTCTGGCCACTAGGGACGCAATCAGAAAGGCAATGTGGCTCCTCCAGGGAGACCTATGCACAGATCCACTCCTCCCTCCTCCTCATCAGGACTCGGGGAACACAGCATCATGGTGCTAAGTGCTTGCTAACAGGAGGTCTAAAGAACAAGTTCCTTTTATTCCTGATGTTTTTAAGGAAGGTTTATAAAAATATATGCAGTATCAGCCTGTTTTCTTTTATCTAGAATACAATTATATCAAATAAAGAACTCTTCCTTGTCCTTTCTTGCTTGCTTTCCTCTTTCTCCTGGCTGGTATGGCAGATGAGGTTGGGGCTGAACTGATAAAATCTGGATTCTAGTTTTGGCTTCATCTTTCTTTCTCTCTCTCTGTCTATCTTTTTCTTTTTTTCTGGTGGTTCTGGGGATTGAGCCCACAGTCTTGGAACTGGGTCGTATCCTCAGCACTTTTTAAAAAAAATTATCTTCAGCACTTTTTAACATTTCATATTTTGAGACAAGGTCTCACCAAGTCCCTGAGATGTCCAGGCTGTGCTTGAACGTAAAATCTTCTTGCCTCAGCCTCCCAGAGTTGGTGGGATTATACATTGTAGGTGTCACCACGCCCAGATTAAGCTCCATTTTAGAACAGCTTTTGGGTGCTTGGTGGTTGAACTGTTCATCTGTCTGAAACTCAGTTGCACAGTGTATCAGATGAGCTGACTTTCCTTCTGCTGTCACGGACTACTGTTTAATGGCCCGTAAGTCCCCGGCATGCCTGCCTGCAGGGGTAAAGCTTAGTGCATGGGCATCTTTAGCAGCTACCACATGCGTTTTTTTCTATTTCACTCGCACAAGATGATCATTTACACAGAACTAGACTCATCACATTAGTTGCTCTAATACCTCAACAGTGCTCACAAGGGTGGCTTATTTGTGAAAAAGAAGGAAGGGTCGGCTGGGAATGCCCGGCAATGCTATTTCATTGTGTGATGTCGATGAAAAGGATGTGGCTTTTAAGCAAGGACTTTCATGTTTTTGTTTTCTACTCTATTCCCAGTACCAAGGACAGCATGTGGCACACGGTAAGCACTCGATAGATAACTATTCATTGATATTGTGAAAGTATTTCCCCGAAGTAAATAATTTCACTCATTTCTATTTCTTGGCTTTATTGGATCGTGTTACTATTTTCATTGGGAAGAATTTATTTTACAGGAGTTAGGAGAGCAGGTAGTTAACTGAGAGGATTTGGGGGGGAGCTTTGTAGACTGAGTTTGAGGCTATAGCAGCCATTACTAAGCTCATGGTGTGAGGCAGCTCCTTCATGTTTTGGGCACTGCTCGTGCTCGTTTGTAAATGGAAGACTGTATTGCCGTGGGACAGCTGCTGACAGGATCTACTGAGTGGTGCCTGGAAGGCACCTGGGCACCTGGCATACACTAAGTGCTCACTAAATGTTAGATGGATGTCAGTAGGCAAGTTTCTTAGTGTGTGCAAAGCCAGCTGAAGTTGTTAGCGAGCCAAGCATGGCTTTACATTCATAGCTAATGTTTCTGTGTCCGTGCTTCTTAAACCACCTCATTTCTAAGAGGCCTGGAGTCTTTGCCAACCCCTCTGCTTCACGGCTGGGCTTTCCTCTTGTATAACCCATCCTTACATCTTCTCACTGTGTTTTGCTGGTTCATGTTCCAGTTTCCGTGTGGTCAGGACATATGTGCATAACTGAATCTCTTGGGAGAGGATACATTCCTTTAGGGTAGTTTCTAACACCTGGTGTGCCACGGAGGTCCTTAGAAAGCGGTTATTAACTGGCTGGCTCCGACACCTCCATCCCAGACAACTTCCCGTCAGCTCTATTAAGGAGCCACACAAATGGGGATTCAGATGGTATCTTGCAAATCCAAAAGTGGGAACATGTGCTCTTAGAGGAAAAAAATCTTATGGAAGGAAACAGAATTCAAGGTGCAGGTGTCTTTGGATACTATTCAGTTTGTCTGCCTGTGTCTCCATACATGTCTGGGACCATATGCATTACATATGTTGTCTATTTTAAAATAAAACACTGCAGTGGTCCAGCTGTTCCAAATTCTGTTTCAAAGAACTTGTGGGCGCTTCCCAAGCAACACCATATAGTCATCCTTGCACTGTCCCGGTCTGTTCTTCCACAAGACTGAACATGCAAAAGCAAATGCTCTTTGCAACTCCATTTCCCCCGTAGAAGCAACTGGAATGGGTGCGTTAAAGCAAACGAGAACTCCAACGCTGACATTATCAGGGGAGAAAACAGCCCAGAGAAAAAGTATGAGAGAGTCCATTCCTGAATTCAGGACACCGGGATCACTTCTTTTGCCAATATTTGGTATGTGTCAAGAGAATGAAAATGAACTCAAACATTAGGCTGAACAAAATGGCATTATTATGGGAGGATAAAGTGGCTTTAAAAAAAAACCAGTGACATTTGGATTGTATTCTGCTTTGGGAGGTACACACTAATGCTCTTTTTCATCTAAATGGTTTATTTTCTCTTTCTTTTTCTCTTTCTCCTTCTCTCTCTCTCTCTCTTTTCTCTCTTTGAAAATCAATGATTGACCATACTTTAAGAACCAACTTAAAACTTTGACCTCTTCCAAATCTTGCCTTGGGAAATAAGTGTCCAAATCCTGCTTGGGTTCCAAAGTTTTCTACGTGTACAAAAAGTGGGTGATGTGAATTCACAGGCTCTGTTAGGGCATAATTCAACACACCTTCCAAACAGCACCACCTGTTCCTCTTCTGGAGCTTAGCTGAATAAGGATTTGAGAGTCTTTTAGGCACAGCGTAGAAGGTGGACTTCAAACTACACTTAGATGAATAAAGCTGTTATTGGTACCCAAACGACATTCAAAAACCTCAAACATTACCAGTGGGATCCACAACACAGAAGCAACCTGATGGACAGGTAGAATTATGGAGAGCAAGTACTCTTTAAGTGGAAACTCATAAAAACATTTACCCCAAGTTTGCCTTGAAGCAATGTCGGCGTGACATTTTAGGAAGTTGGGAAAACATTGATTTCCATAATGATACCCCACGCGAGTTTCAAACTCCTGTCTCACCTATTTTATTAAAATTCAGGTGAATGGTTCCTATTAGACTGCCCTGGTATTTTTTGCTGTTCTTTACCTGATTATGATATTTGAGCTCATTTCACAGTTAATATTCATTTTCATTTGTTTCTCCCCCCTCAAGACTGGGAAAACATCTAACATTTTTATGATGTCATATCTGAGCAAGCATCTTCATGTGATCTTGTTTCAGACATCCGTAATTTTAGACAGAACTGTGCTAATCTCTACCAAATACATAAACTTCGGCTCTTTTTATTTTATTGAAATTTTCCTATTATTCTACCAGCTACAGGATTGAAAACAAAGGTCAAATCTTCCCTCTTATTTTTTAATATTACATTTTGGAACTTTTCATGGGCTAGAGAAAAAAGTCTGCTGTTGAAAATGATTATGACTGTATTATTAACAAATCATCTGAAAAAGGCTCTTTCCCTCATGAATCCCTCCTATGATAAGCAAGAGGTAGCTAGCTGTTTTACTGCCAAATTTTAGAGCACAGTTAGGGTTGTTGCTGCTCCTGACGGATGCTAGAGGCAAGAGAATAGCTAATGTAACTCTACAGTCATCTGTGAACCCCAACTGTAAATTAAAAGGTGACTTTGTATCTTATATGAAAAAAAATGTGTGCTTGTCATATCTGCTTGACAGTACAAGAGTGAATATATGGTTTGGACAATAACGAACAATGACAGTCGTCAGCCTCATCAGAAGACATGAAATAAAGAAATGACAATGATTGATGGCAGCTGGCTGTTTACAGATTTTTCTAGAAGAGTCTCTCTGGGCTTAGTCAAGTCGTCAGGGCATCAGGGGATGATGTGCACTGCCTGAGTTCTGCACAGCAAGCAGAAGAGTGGCCCTCCATGGCTGCTGCCCCAGAGCCAGAGTAGACCACTGCATTGAGAAACAACTTCTTCCTCGGTTGTCCCTCTGACTAACCCAACCTCATCTGAGCATGTAGAAGACGATGGCTCCTTCTGAAGCTACCAAGGGCCACACTCTTTTTTTTTTTCTTCAAAAGTTCCGAGTTTAAAACTACCATGGCAATATACACAGGAGGATGAATATGTGATATTTATTTCAATGCTAGTTTTTATATTTCTTCATAAGATTGTTGCTTTGAGTAAATATCCAGAGATTTTTTTCAATGGTCTCAGTTCAAACAAATGATGTATTATTTCTTCTGAAGTTACATTTTCAGCTAAAATTTCTGCTGCAATCATGTTCTTAAATAATTAACTTTATATTCCCTACAACATGAACAAAGCATGTTTTCTACTCTTGACTAACTTATAATGTGTCCTATTGTAAACCACTACATGACATTAAAATACTCTTCTGATTTGCAAAAAAATATATTAAATGTGTCTGAAGTAGTTAATAAAAAGTGAACCTTCATTTAATATGGTGTATTTAGATCTTGTCACCCTAATGTTTGAAAAATTTTGAATCTGATTGTAGGAATCTATGTTAAAAAGTCATTTGCTTTTACAGTGAGAAAAAAAGTGACTTGCAGTGTGACTAGGGCCAGGCAAATTAGGCTGATACGGAATTAATTCTTTGCATTCTTGCAACATAGCAACTGCAAGTTGACAATACAAGAAGATACAGCAAAAATCTCATGAGATAAAACTATAGAAATAAATTAAGGCAAACAACTATTTGAAAATCTACTAGGATAGCAATGCACTGTGCCAATACATGTAAGTTCACTCAGAACAAAATTCATTCAAGCATCTACTCATCCATTCCTTCATTCTTGAAAGAAGAGTACAGCATATTCCTAAATTCCCACTAAATTCACAGTCTATGGTTAGCTTTTTTGAGACAGGGTCTCACTCTGAAGTTCAGGCTGGTTCTGAGCTCACTCTATAGACCAGACTGGCCTTGAACTCAAGGCAATCCTCCTGCCTCAGCCTCCCAAGTGCTAGGATTACAGGCATGCGCCACCACGCCCAGCTTATGTGGTACTGGGGAATTGAACTCGGGTGCTTAGCGCTTGTTAGGCAAGCACTTTAACCACTGAGCTATTCCTCCAGTGCTATGGTAAGCTTTTTAAAATGCCTCATCAGATGTTCAAAGGAAAGTAAAGTTAAATTAAGTATCTGCTTCAAGAGGTGAAAAAGGTCTGTCTGCTGGCCAGGGGTACAAAATATGCAAAATAAAAGAAAAAAGAAAGGGAGGAAAAAGCAAATTAAAAAAAGAAAAAGAATTAGAAGAAAGGAATATCATTAAATGGTCAGGAGAAATGATATGACCTACTTCTTCTAAATCAGCATTCAAAGTTCTCAAATACATATTTGCCTGCTCTCTTGACCAATTTGTTTTCTAGCTCCCTCTCATGTCAAGTTTCTGTGCTATATATTTTTGGGAGATAGCATTTTTCTAGATGAATAAAAGAATCGCATACTTTCTTTTATTAATGAGTAGTATATAGAGAGAATGTTTTGGAGTTTTAATGTATCTTTTTTCTCTTACGGCATATTTTTAGAAAAAATAATACAAATATAAAAGAAAAGGTTATTGTTGTCATTGTTCTTAGGAAAGTAGGAGAATGACATTTGAGATCAGAGGTCAAACCCTCCTTGACTTTGAAAGTCTGAATCCAAAGCACTTGTGAGGCAGATGCCCGGGTTCACTCACTTCTGTAATGTGCTGTTTCTGTGTGTGGCAGTCCCGTGTACAACAGCTTTCCCTTCAAAATGAATCCTCTACCAGGTCTTATCTGAGAGCATACTCTCAAGCCAGGTAAAACGAATTCTTTGGCATTCAGATATGCATTCACTTTATTAGCCACGTTCTGCAGTCTCTTTAAGTTTGTTCAGCTCACGTCTTGGGGCTTTCTACCCTACTTTTCTATTTGTTATGGTATCCAGGGTTACCACACCATCAGAAAACTGACCATCCTAATCTTTGAAACAGGACAGGAAAAATAACGATAACAACAACACATTCTCAGAGTGCAAAATGATCTGTTTTCAGGCATTAAGCAGTCAGAAAGCTGTGAATTCCATGAAACAAAGGTCTTATTTGCCATTTCATTGTGATGTTAATTAATATTCTCAGAATGAAAAAAATTAGGAGATGCTCATGGTCGGCTTTACTGAGCGGATCATTTGATGCCAATATGAAAGCCAAGGAGAGGAGGCAATTATGCACACATCACATGCATCCTAGTTTCAGTATGGAAGCTTACATTTCAAACCTAAGGTCAGGAAAGTAACATGAAAAGTTTTACTACAAAGTCTAGACATGAGGAAGATTTAAGAGGGGGGAAGCACATTGCAGGTGTCAGATAATCTGGTCTGATTATCTGAGCTGTGCTAGCTATGGGGGAGCACTTACCCTTCAGTCCAGCTAGAAGTTAGCAGGGTAAGAAGGAACAAACCAGAATAACATAAAGACTAGCAACAAGGCTCAGGAAAGCAGACAGGAGCTCTAACCTAGCAGCTAAAGTTCTTGGGTTCGAGCAAAGATTGAACAAGAAAACTTAAACAAAACAAAAGAAAAACAGATCAACCTCCCCCAAATCAACAGTAACCAGGATCCCTCTAGCTGTAGAAGATTGCTTAAGTGCCGACAAAGATCGAACAATTCTCAGAAACATCCAATTTTAGGGATCCATAAGCTTATTAGTTGAGAAATAGACTTTTACAATGACTCATTGTAAACGACATATCAAATCATCATGGACCACATGTCAAAGCATAAAATACCTCTTCCCATCCCACCCCGCTGCAAATGAGAATTGAGGCACTGATTTTCACTGTCCCGTTAATGCAGCTTAGACAGGGACAATCTGTCTCATTGAGAGGCCACGTGGCATGATAAATTGTGGCAACACTCAATTGCTGGTTTGGACGTTTCCAACGTGAGTAACGGTGACCTTTAAAAAATCAGAATTGCAAATATTTATCTTGAAAAGTTAAGTAACTAGATACCAACTTAATTTTTAAAAGTTTAACTGAAAAGGGAAAAATTAAATCAACAACACACACACACACACACACACACACACACAAAAACACAAAAGAACAAAAAAGTTTCAAAGGTTGATGGAGCCCTCCCGAAATCTTCATAGAGTTACATACAAACTAATGAATAGCAGGATCTATTTTTTCTCCAGTTTTTAGAATTTCATATAAATACACCACTCCACTCTTTTTTAGACGTGTCTTTTCATTTTGAAATTGTAAAAAATACAAACTGCACCAAGAAGTCTGGTAAACTGAATTTAGAAAGACCCAAATAAACTCACAATTACACCCAAGTTTCCCAAAGTAGAAAATGTCCTATTCTCAAGTTTCCCTAGAGCAGACAGCGACATGACAAGACTGGAGTGTTTATTTTTCTACATCCCCAAAGCATCTCTCTGCTGCCCATTTCCAGGGCTTCCCTTGGCCACATCAGTATGAATAAAGCAATGACAAAGTTAAGTCATTGAAAAGTTGTTAAAAATTATTCCCTAGGAAGAATGGCAAGTACTTTGAACACATTCAAAAACAAGACTTAATGAAATGTGTGGAGAGTTAAAATCAATTACTTAATAATGTCCCTTACCTTTCGGAAGTAAAAAAAAAAAAAAAGAAAGAAAGAAAAAGAAAAACCTTTTTAAAATGCAATACTTGATTTTTTAAGAACTCTTGTTTCTAACTAAAGAATTTGCAATTGATTTAATTATTACGAGACTTAACCTGAGTCAACCAAACAGAAGTGGAGGACCAAAGTTCACCATCTACAACTACGTGAGGATCATTTTCTCCTTTTCTTGCTTCGTAGAACAGGGCAACCAGCACAATCCCGTGTTCCCGGGACTGAGGATCTCATGGGACACAGGACTTTCAGTGCTTAAAGCAGAAAGTTCCAGGCAAATCAGGACACCTTAGTCACCACAGGCATGAATGACACAGTGGGCTTAACTGTGTTACCATATTTAAAGCTTGACCTGTTTAATAGTAATGGCTTAATTTAAGAAATAAAAACAGCTCAAAAGCAATTGTGAAGTAATCACCATTCCATAGCAGATGCTCCTAAAAATTAGGATATACTACCTCACCAAGTCACCTTGCGCATGTGTATCTGTGTATGTGTGTTATGCATAATTACCCCAAGGCACCTGTGTGATCCTTGGTTCCACTTCTCGTCTTTCCCATGAGTTTTGTGTATCCTTAAACGTCAGTGTTTGGGTGTGAATGGCTGGGCTGCCTAAAACTCTGACTGGCTTCCTCTGCTGGTTTCTAAATTAGGGGATCAGAAGCTTCATTGTTGGTAGTTGGGTTGTGGTTTTTAGTTTTTAGTGCTGAAACTAGCAATAGCATTTGAAGCAGTACTGAGATTCTATTCATATGTTAGGGTTAAAGAAGTAATCGTGGACAACTGAGTTCAGCACTCCTGGGTCGAAGCTCAGGGTTAAGGACTGCCATTTGCTACACGGACACTGCACAACTGAATGGGTGTGTTCATGCTCAGGGCTGAGAAAGACATCTCCTATAATGTACAACCTCACTGCTGAGCTCGCTGGGCTTGCTCTAAAACAAGGCAGATACAGAACTAGGCAGATATTGTAGGTCCTCATTCTCTTCGGAGAAACTCCTCTGTCGGCAGTTTCAGGACTCACTACAGAAGAGGGCAGCTCTGCCACCTGATGGATGCCAGCGCATGCGTCATCTCCCAGCTCTCCCACTACCTTGGATTCTGTTCAGGGGTGTTATTCACCAATCACCCCCACAATTCTAACTTTTGGGATTTTGCTGGATGCCCTACTTAATAAAAGTTCCCTATTTCAAACACAGCAAGTGACATGACTTAAACCGTGGGTAGTCAACTGAATCTTTCTGAGGATGCTTAATGACTAACACTTAAATTTCCTAGGTACACAAATCCCACCCACAGAGGGAAATATTCATTAGGAACCCCTGTGTGCTTCCATGAAGAGTCACCCCTCTTTAGCGGCTTCCTTCCCTACTGATCCTCCTCCTCTTCTTCTTCTTCTTCTTCTTTTTTTTTTAGTTGATGATTGGGTTAGACCCAGGGGCTTCTACATGTTAAGTACATGTTATGAACTGGGCTAAATCCCCTATATCCCTGCATTTAATTCACCCCCCACCCCAGTGTCTTTCCTCTTCTGTATCTTGTGAGCAAGGAGTGGGGCCAATAACAAACAATGCTGCAGAAGTTCTTATTCTGGGCAGATGACAGAACAGAGACACTGAATGTAAGGCGAAATGATTTCAGAAGAATCAGAGATTATTTGGAAATATGACCAGTACTTTCCAAATATCACCTGAGATATGTTTTATGAGATTGGCGGGAGGGTGATTCTAAGTAGGATTTTTTTCCTCATATGGGATGAATTCATTTCAGGTACACATGATGGGAATGTGTTGTTTCCAAATGAATTCCAAGGAACCTCGTGGGCAGGGTGACAGGAGGGACTCCTCCACACACCTGCTTTGTGGTTAGAAAAAAAGTTGAAGGACCACTGCTTGTGTTTCATCACAACAAATGATTGCTGCTCTCTTTATTGCTCTTAAATAAACCCAGGTGCCAGAAAATATTCAGAGAAAACAAGAACAAAAGGGGCAGAGCTCTGTGATGGTTGTGGCGGGAAGGCTGTCCCTTCTCTCCCTCGTGATCTCTCTTGTCCTTTCCTGAGTTGTGTGTGGAAAGCCACCGTGATGATGTGGTTATTTACAAGGTCCCATCAATGAAGGCATCTTTTTTTTTTTTTTTTTAAAGAAACCATCAACTCAACTCCTGGCAGTACCCAATGAATAGAGCTTGTCATCCAACGAGTGTTGTATTTCCTGATCAGCAAGGGTATTGCAAAATTTAATAACACAGTCTAGGACAGAAATGGACACAGTAGAGGAATGCACTTAAAAAGAGGTTTAACCTCTGCTTAGCTGCTATAGCTGCAACACGATTTCCTCTACACTCCCGACCCACGTAAGAGGGGCAGGGGAGAGGCTGAACATACTGTGCGAGAGGATGAGCTTCCGCTCTGAGGTCTTCCCTTTGCTTTTCCTTCTGCTGTAATTCTCGTTCTTTAGTCAACTGTGAGACCAGCTCCCTGCCACGCGGGCTTAAGCCCAGAGCAGCCTTCCTTGATGGTCTGTTTGCCTGCTGTCCTAGTCCGCCTCCACTACAAGACCTTCTCTGCAGTATGTATCGAAGTCTGAGCCTGTGTACTATCTAGGTGGGCTCCTGTGCTACCCAGACTCCTGCCAGGAGATGTTTTGAGAACACAGACCTTGTTTGTCTTCCTCCTTCATATGCCTCATCTCTAGACAGGTGTCCAGGGAGCCAGACTGAGGAACTGGGTTTCCCACAAAAGTAAGGGATCACCATGGCTACTGCTAAAAATGCTTGTACCTGAGTTATCCCTGGTCCACTTGCTAGTGAGGGTGAGGCAAACATCTCTACTCAGGGGAAGTATTTGCAATGGAAATCAATTGCTTTATTTTGTGTTTTATGCCTCCATTTTTCTTTGTTTTAATAAATGACCTCACGCATATACTTGCTTTCATATACTAGCTCTGTGTATCAGAAGTGTTGGGAGATAAAGGTCAGGTAGCCAGAAGACCCGGCAAAAGGGCCAGAAAGTAAACAGAGGCATGGTGAGAGGAGGGTACACGGGAATATTCACTGGGGCTGTTTAAGGAGAGGGTTTCATTTCTGGTTATTTGATATTTTAGCTCAGAATGAGCTTTTTAGGTACCATTTTTTTTCCACGGCATGTGATAATGTCATCATTTATTTTTAAATGGTTCTAAATTGCAGATTTAAGTTTATTTCAAACCTACTCTATTTTAAAATTACTTTTAATAGGAAGAAATGAAGCAATGATATACATAATCTACTATATTTGAAGGACTCAAACAAATACATGTTTGGCTGTGAATTCTAAACTTCCACCAAAACAGCAAGATAAAAATGCACATAAAACATGCTTCCCTGCGGTGAGTCCTTCGTGGGGTATGTCAAGTATTGCACTTTAAAATTACTTTCATTAACACTGTGTCCCAACCTGAGTCCACTAACTGCTTCCAGCAAGCATAGTTTTATGAATTATAAATATAAAAGCAATGCTAGTTTCTCTCATTCAACTTTGGAAGATCTGCTTTACTCTATTGAGCTATATTTTAAGAAATGGCACATTTACTTACAAAATTGCGAGATGGGGGCATCCAGCTGAGGCACATTTCCTCCCTTGGCATTGAGCTTCTGGACCTGGGTCGGAGGCACAGGCTTGTGCGACTGCCCTGTGGCCCGGTACATGGCCTGAACCCACAGGATACGATCTTGCTCGTCATCACTTGCAAATATCACCGTGTCTCCCTCTTTGACTGCGTTGAAGAAGGCTCGGCCCCCCTCCAAACCTGGAAAAAAGGGAGGAACAACTTCTAAGCTGAGCAGCGATGTTCTCAGCAGGACTCAGCCCTCAGAAAGCTGTTTCGGCAGCTTCTCCTCAGGCCAGAGGAGGGGAGGAGCGATTTCTCTGAGTCCGGGATGGGGACTCTGAGAACTGCTTGGCTGTGAATGGGACCATGGCACTGCAAAGACGTTCTGAACCTAGCTTGATGGACGGAATTGTCAAGTTGGCTGTCTACAGGCTGACCAAACGTCTGCCTATAGCTCTACCACTTTCCCCCTCTTACATAAAAACAAACTATAAATCCATTAAAAACCTCTCTCGATTCTAGCTCTCTCGAGCTACAGATTCACTGTTCTTTTCTTTAGAAAGAAAAGGACACCTGTACCCAGGCCCCTCAAAGGTTAGCGTACTAATGGATCCCCTGGGCACCCTCACACATGCAGTGGTCTGGAATTGAGCCAGACAGTCTGCATTTCCAACACGCTCTGAGGTGATGGAGGTGGTGCTGGTCTAAGGACCCTACTGTGAGTAGCAAGGGTCTCTCTCCTCCAACCACGCTGCTGCTTCACTGAAACTTGTCAAGGCCACCAATGACATCCCATTGCTCAATCCAACAATCCATGCAAAGAAAGGCCTGATTTGTTCACCCCATCACCCCCTCAGTAGCACTGGACGCTCATTGCTGGCCTTTCGAAGGGCTTCCTTTACTTGACCTCTAAGAAAACACATTTTCCTCTTTTCTCGGTGGCTGCTATTTCATTCTCTCTGGTTAGTTGCTCCTCTTCCTGACCTTTAAATGTGGGAATATCCTGAGATTCTGTGCCCGTACCCCTTTTCTTCTTTATCTGGCTCCCATCACGGTGCCACTTGACCTTTCATACCATGGTGCCCTGAAGGTCCTCACACTTCACCTCACAGTCTGGACGGCTCCCCTGAGCCCTGGATGTAACCCAGCAATGGCTTTCCTGGCTCTTGCACACGGGTACCTGATGGACATCTCGAGCTGGTCTTCCCCATCATCGAACCTCTCAACCTCCTCTCCACCTCACTGAGGCTGGACCTGGACCTACAGCTGCTCAAATCCACCGTCTTGGGGTCACTTCTGGACTCTCCGAGGAGCCTGGAAATTCTCACCCCTTTACCTTAGAGACATTAGCAGAATGTGACCTCATTTGTACCCCCATGCTGCTACCCTGAGCCTGGCCATGATCCGCTCTTACCTGACTCACTTTAGTGTCTCTGATCTGATGTGTCTGCCCCCAGTCCTGCTGTCTACAGTTGATTCTCAACATGGTGGCCAGAGTCATCAGAGTCAAGTCACGTCACACCTCTCCTCGAAGCCTGCCAGTGGCTCCACATTCTACTCAGATACAAAGCTCCAACAAGGCCTGTAGCCCATGCTACACGGCCCTTGGCCACCTCGAGTCTCCTCTCCTACCACGATCTTTCCTCCTTTCACAAACATATGTTCTCCCTTCACGATAGTCGCACTAGTCTCTTGCTGCTCTTTGAGCACTGGCAGGCACATTCTCACCTCAGGATCTTTGCACGTGCTGTTCTGTATACCCAGAGTCTTCTCCCTCCAAATATCCATATGATTCATACCCTCCCTTCTCTCAAGTCCTCACTTAAATATACGTTCTCGATGGGGCCTTCCCTGACCTTCACTCCTTGCTACCATATTCCTTACCTTGTTTCATTTTTATCCATTACACTTATCAGCTTCTGGACAAATCTGACTCTGTATCATCAGGACAGTGAGCTCTTTATGGTTTGCTCACTGCTGCATCTTTAGTATTTATAGCCGTGCATGGCACATGGGAGGTGCTCAACGAATAGTTGGTGAAGGAGTGAATGTGCTTTAGCCTATCTTTTCCCCCAGGCAGTTCTCAAGTGAAAACTCAGACGAAGGCGGAAGTGTCTCTTCAAACTTACGCCAAAGCTATACTGTGTGCCCATCCATCTATCAAGTTAGCTAAGGGAGCTGGAGTTCTGACCCAGAAGTAACCCTTTGTATCTGCACAGGCTCCTCATTGTGATTAATTACAAGCTGAGAGACCCGGTGAATGATCAGCATCTCTAGGTCAGCCATGAGGACCAGGCAATAACGGAGCTTGTCTGACTCTGGCACTGGAAAAGATTTCCGGTAACATTGAGACTTCTTCTCTGTGACGAGGGTATTAATTCAGGTGTTTATTGCACAAGCACGGGTGTGGGTTGGAAGTTTTTCACTTAGAATGGCTAGAGATTGGTGACAATAGGTGCTTTGTGTGGAAGGTCCAGGGGCATAATAGCAATCAAGTTGTAATAAGAGCTTTGGGGGTTATGATTAGGAGGGAAATTTTTGCCTAATCTCCCGTGAAGGGTATACATACGCATAATTTGGGAAGGATGACGTTTAGGTACCAAGCCGGGGAAGCCTGATGAACCTAAAGGCGGTGTGAGAAGGAAAATTCCGGGAGGCAGGAAGGAAGAAGAGTTTTGAGAGGCTTTCAGAGGGAACAGTGAGCACGGAGGAATTAAAAGGCAGGGTGTGGGGTCTGCAATCCAGGTCTGCTACGTTGCCACTGCCGAAACACCAGCCTAGGCGGCTCTGCAAGGACACCTTCCTCCCTCCTACCTCCTCTCCCCTCAGGGCTGCAGCTGGGGTGGGGACAGGACTCCTGGAGTGACTGTCAGAAGGACAAGCCTCTGACTACTATGGGAAGTGGATTTCCATCGCACATTGAGAAGTACGAATAGAAAGATGCTGTTTTCAGGCTTTTATTTAATCCTCTCTACAGCACGATGATGTCAGTTCTACCATCCCCATTCCACAGATGAGGGAAAGGCGGGGATGACTACCCACAGACAGAACGCTGGCGGCCGTGTGGCAGAGCCGAGCCCCCCCAGCCAGAGACCGTAAGCGCTGTACACCAGGGGCCAAGGACACACCGAGGAGCATAACTGCCTGGGGAAGTGAGACACCCTCGCCTACTCTTCAAAGGACATCCAGGGAAAGCAAAGAGAAGCAATTTCACCTTTAGCTTAAGAGGAGTAACCAACTTACAATACATAAAGTTGTTTACCAATCCCAAGTTAGTATTTCAAGGCCCCTACATCTAGCACAAATGCTTGGCTCTGGCTGTCCATCAGGATCCCAGGCTGGTCCCGAGGCAAGGGCGTCCAGTCACACCCTTCCTTATGGGATGGCAAGAGGACAAGCCCCAGCTTCTCAGCAGCTGGCTCCACTGACAACCTGGAAGGAGCAAGGAGCCGGGGAGAGGCATGGACTGCAGCGCGCCCCTGGACTCGAAGGCTCCGAGTGCAAGAGCGGCTGTGGAGGTGCCTCAACCCTCAGAGGACACTGGTTAAAATGCTGCTAGTTCCATCTGCAGCTGGTAAACTGTCCTGCACACAGGAATGCCCTACAGTATTTATTTAAAATGGAAGAGTGCATTCCCCCTGTCTGGTTCACAGGTTAGGAGTAAGGCTCTGGGACTTTTCTTTTTAGAAGAATTCGTTCAGAAATTGTGAGGTGGTGCTGGAGGAATGGCTCAGGGCTTAAAAGTGCTTGCCTAAGGAGCTCTAAATCAAGACCTAAGATTCCCCAGCACCACCTAAACTGGGTGTGGTGGTGCACGCCTGTAATCCCAGCACTCAGGAGGCTCAGGCAGGAGGACTGCCCTGAGTCCAAGGCCAGGCTGGGCTCCACAGTGAGGACCAGCCTGGGCTATAGAGGAAGACCCTGTCTCAATAAAAATAAATAAATAAATAAATAAATAAATAAATAAATACTGAGGTAGGGAGTGTAGCAGTATACACCTATAATCCCAGCACTCTGGGAGGCTGAAGTAGGAGAATCACAAGTTCAAGCCCAGCCTGGACAACTTAGCAACTTAGTGAGATTCTATCTCAAAATAAAAAATAAAAGAAGGTGGAAATGCAGCCTAGTGGAAAAGGTCTGAGTTCAATTTCTAGGACCACACTCACACTCACACACACACACACACTCACACACACAGTCTCACACACACACACTCACACACACACACACTCACACCCACACACTCACACACACACTCTCTCACACACACACACACACTCACACACACACACACACTCTCTCACACACACACACTCACACACACACTCACACACACA